>JAQQSW010005279.1:0-14231 GCA_028646575.1 Pseudocheirus occidentalis | reverse complement strand
CATATGCCTGTATGTATATATATATATATATATATATATATATATATATATATATATATACCTTTATATTCCCTTCAACTCTCCTCATACTGAGAAAAGTTTCATAAGTTACAATTATTGTTTTTCCATGTAGGCATGTAAATAGTTCAACTTTGATAAGTTCCTTATGATTTCTTTTTCCTGTTTACCTTCTCATGCCTCTTGTATTTGAATGTCAAACTTTTTATTCAGCTCTGGTTTTTTCATCAAGCATGCTTGAAAGCCCTCCATCTCTGAATTATGTATTTTTAATATACCAAGTATAAAGCTTTTAATAGAAAGAAACAAATTTTTAAAAGCTCTTATCTGAAGTCATGGCAGACTTTGTTGGTATTCCAGAAGGAGTCCATTAGAAAACAGAATGTTAGAGGTAATCAAGGTAGAAGAAAAAGAAAGAATTCTTTCTTCTTCCTATATCCCTTGCCTGACCTTATTTGGCTCCCTCAGCCCTCCCGATGCCACCCCACCCACATCACTGAAATTCAAGGAAGAGGGAAATGCTGCAGGTACTCCCCACTTTGCTTTGGTCACCCTCTTCTCTCTGGAGGATACCCAGCCTCCTCAGCTCCCTCCCCCACCAGTTCCCAGCTACAGTGCCCCACCCACACTTGCCTTAGCTCCAGACCTCTCCTTATCATTCCTTCCACCAAAGCTTATCTGTTTCCTAAGTCATTCCCAACTTTTCCTTCCACTCAGAAAGCATTTGATAAACCAATTCACATAAAAGTGTTAATATCTGGTGTTTGTTTGTGTTTTGATTGCTCTGAATGAGTGTAAATAACAACTGTTTCTGTTCTGGCCAGAAACTCTGAGGGTCTTCCCCTCCAAGACGGATTCTTTTGTGAAGTCAAATTAGGCCATCTTTCACCTTGGAATTATTCAGTGGGCATCACCTGAGACAAGCTGAGACCCGGGAAAGACCTGGTTTGAAAAGGCCAAAGTCTCCACTGCATCTGGGCCATCACTGGTCATCTTGACCTACACCTTACCACTGGACTCTGACAACTATAATGGAGTCATCAGTGAGGCTGGTGACTTTGCACGGCTCTGCCTCAGTTAAATCCAATTCATTTCAAGTCAAGCCATCACCCTCCTGATGTTATTAATCCTCTTCAAGAACAAAGGGCAAATGGCAACATTAATATCTGGTATAACCTGACTCCCATTCAAGTAGGCATGAGGGAAAGGCATTCAGGGAAGCTTTAATTTCTGATTATCAGAGAAAATGATAAGCTGGTTCCAGAGAACATTTGGGAAGATACATAGACAAGGGACATTCAGTGAAAGTAGTGAGAGAGAGACTGCGGAAAATGACACATGCTTGGGGACCTCGTCCCATATGTCCCTGGACTTGTTTGAAATTCTTGAGACTACTGAGAATGGATTTTCTCTGGGTGAGATTGTTCTCTTAGTCTCTCTTGGTTTGAGTTCAAATTTTATCTTGCTACCAGATGAAGAGCCCATTTACTCTTATATATTCTTTGGCATATTAAAATGCATATAGCTTCTTCAGCTTCTGTGTACTGGTTTGCTTGGACAAAAGGGTTTACTTGATACCCACTACTTGTGACAGTCTTTTGTGTAACCAATATTTGGTGGGAAGGAGCTAAGCTGGACAACAGAGGCAGAGGGCTACCCTCCCCATTTGAAAAGCAATTATGGGGAAGGCTTTTGCTCTGAACCTATCATTTGTTAGTCTACCAGTATTTAAAGAGGGAGGATTGAAATAATTCTGGCCCAAATCTCTCTTAAAGACTGAAGGAAGGAGCACAAGACTTCCACGGTGCTCCTGACACATCCCTGCCCCTCCCAGCACAGCCTGCAAGCCTTCCTTTGGCTTTCGTCTCTCCGGAGCCAGGCTAGACTTCAGACTCTCTCCTTCCATGCCACCATATCTGTATCTTTCAACAACCCTCATGGATACGTATTATACACTGGTAATGTTTATAAGAATTTTCTTAAAGCTACATAGGACTTTTGACATCTAGTCTGACACTTTTCACCTTGCATTTTAACCACTGACTTATCCAAAGGAATCTATCTCTAATATTAGAATTCTAGGCATCCTTGCCTGGCTGGCAGGTGAAACTTTTAGGGGGAGTAGGGAAAGGATCTTTGAGGCACCATCAAGCAGTTACTCCTCTGGGGAGCCAGAGTACAGTCCTGTAGCTTGAGCATGGTGAGGAAAACAGAGGAGGAATAAGTTAGCCTGTAGCAGTTCTCAACCTGTGGGTTATGTTCAATTTGTAACAATGAAAATACATCCTGCATATCAGATATTTACATTATGATTCAAAACAGTAGCAAAACGACAGTTATGAAGTGGTAGTGAAAATAATGTTATGGTTGGGGGTCACCACAACATGAGGAACTGTATTAAAGGGTCACGGCATTAGGAAGGTTGAGAACCACTGAGTTAGAGGAAGTGCCAAATGGGAAAAGGAGATGCCAAGCAAATAAGGTTTTAACATTTTCCTGGGTGTTCCTCCCACCTCAAGAAATCATCTCAGAAACAAAAGTGATCTTTCAGTCTTATGTAGAGAGCAATTACCCTAGCGGCCACATAGACAGTTTCTTTGCTGTGTGTGTGTGTGCATGTTTGTGCGTGTCTGTGTGTGTCTGCATATCTGTGTGTCTGTGTGTGTGCATGTCTGTGTGTGTCTCTGTGTGTGCATGTCTGTGTGTGTCTCTGTGTGTGTTGGGGGGACACAAATTGTAATCTTCACTTTTAGATAGAGGGAGAGGAAACCATGATAACCTGTCACCCCTAACTACTCCAAATGAGAATTTTCCCAGCCTGCTTTCCAGCTGCAATCCAAGCAGGGTGACAAAACATCGAAAACAAGTATATGAAAGGGGAGATGTGGTTGAACAATTTATGTAAAACAAACCAAAAACCTGGGAGTTTTAGTTGACTGCAAGCTTCTCTAAGTCAATAAAGGTATGTGGCTACAAAAAAGTTAATGCCATTCAGATCACATAAACAGAACTATAGGGCAGGTAGAAGTTCCCACTGTACTCTATGACAGTCAGACCGGATCTGAAGGATTGCCTCGCCTTCAGTTCTAGCTGTTAGCACTAGGAGAGACAAGATGCAATGGCAAGACTATCAACTGCGGAATCAGAGGTGGTTGTTGTTCAGTTGTGACTCTTTGTGACCCCATTTGGGGTTTTCTTGGCAGATACACTGAAGGGGTTGGCCATTTCCTTCTCCAGCTCATTTTACAGATGAGGAAACTGAGGCAAGCAGGGTACAGAGACTTGCCCAGAGACTTGTCACACTGCTAGGAAGTATCTGAGGTCACCTTTGAACTCAGGTCTTCCTGACTCCAGGCCTGGTGTTCTATCCACTGGACCTGATTTCAAATCTTACCTCTGATGTTTATAGTACCTGTGTGACCCTACACAAGTTACTTAATTTCTTTGGACCTGTTTCCTCATGGTAAAAGCAGAGGGTTGAATTTTGAGGGCTCTATTGCTGAGGTGCTATGTCCATTAAGTCATAGAAAAAAGGGAACTATGAAGGGTGCAGAAATCATGTCATTGAAGGTTGGAAGAAATGAGGATGGGAGACCTTAGGGCCTTAGGAAAGTAGAGCAGCATGTCACCTCTGATACCTGAACTGTTATGTGTGGAAGAGAGTTTAAATGCAGTGGAGAGGGGCTGAACTATGCCCAGTGGATCAGCAATACAGAAAGATCTACCTGGGCTCACTATAAGGAATCCTTTTTAATAAAATAGGAAGACATTTTATTGGGTGGATTCATCTGCACGAAGAAACTCAGAGTAGGATTATAATATCCCAGAAGCTGAGAGTCAACAAGCCTTTAGAGGTATTTAGTCCAGATTTAATGAAAAACCTTTTTAGCAATTAAAACTGCCCCAAAATGTAATGGGACAGGTAGGTTGTGAATGCCTCATCATCATAATGGTCAAACCCAAGCCACCAGGAATGTGGTGGAGGGGGATTCTTGTTTGGGGAAAGTCCCTAAGATTCCATAATTCCATCCTGCCACACCCAAGTTTGGTCCCTCCCTCTGGGGAACTCCATGATCTTGCACAAAATCCAGCTCTGGCTACAGCAGAATGATGGCACTGGGACCTTCCTGTCTGTTATCAAGTCAAATCAGGACCAGGGCACTGTCAGGAGGTAATAAGCAGTACCCTAGCCTGGGCAGACACATCTGTGTCTTGAATACTTGAGAGGACTGAGTCTCTTGCTTGAAATGCTCCCCTAGGTTTATTTTTCTGGCAATTTTTGTGATGCCTGTGAAGTTTCTGTTTCCCCAGAGCACCTTGCAGCAGCTCCCTGCCTTTGCAGTTTCAGACCTGACACCACTGTATTTCTGTCACTGGGAGCGAGCAGAACCTTCCAGAAACTGTAATCTTTCCTCTTTCTCTATTTATAGTCCCATTAGGACGGCCAGATATGTGTGCTGGCCATTCTCCTGGTGTTCACAATGACTATTGTTTATAGCACTAAGATGGAGTTAAAAGGTAGGCAGCCTTCTCCCATCCTCGGGTCATCCTGCATTTGCCGGTTCCATTCACCTCCTTTGTGTTTGCTTTTCCCATAATACAACCTGTATCCTCCCTCCCTCCCTCCACCGTCCCCCTCCAGCCCCACATCCTGCTCACCAACATCCTGCCCTAGCACCAAGGGCTGATTCCTTCCCCTGACTCTAGGAGGAGGCTGAAGGCAAACCGTGAAGTAGGCATTTCTTTACATTTCCAGCCTTTCCCTTTCAGCCTCCCCAGCCTTCATGGAGCATCTCCCACCCCTGTCCTCACCCCGACCGCCTGAGTCGGCTTCCATTTTCCGGATCTTTTCCTGATTCCCAATTCTGGCTCTCCCCAATAAAAACCGACCCATTCCTTCCCAAGTGTGTCCCCGTAGTTGTGCCCTGACAATGAGTATCTCTGTCTCCGTGCCTCCATAAGTGCTGAATGCCATTAAATGGTTTTTAAAAAGTAATTTGATAACTACTTCTACATAATTGGGGGGGGGTTGTAACCTTATGTATTTTATGCATTTAAAAACAGTATTCTGAGGTGAGATCCATGACATTAATATGGTTCACAAACCTTGCTCTGTAACCACGTGCACCTCCGTACCACGTGCATAACCTTGTAACTAGGTGTACTTGTGTGGTTCGCCGTATTCAAGTGTGTCTGCTTTTACGTGTGACTATTTGGGGGTGGGGTTGAGAAGAGGGAAATGACAGTTGAATAGTGCCTCTCGTTTGCCCAAGTCCCGGGGTTTGTTGAAGTCTGGTAGTCTGGCTGTGGAGAAGCTGACTTCAGGCGTGCAATGTACCTGGGCCTTCCTCGGGCCTCTGGGGGAGGAGGAAAACGGTAAGGGGGGAGGAGGTCGGCACTGTGGGAGTGCCCACACCTTAGGCGTCTATGAAGCCAGCCAAGAGCGCGCTCCAAGCAAGGATCCAAGGCTCAGGCAGTTCTCCGGTTTCAGTCACGTAAGGTGGTGTCAGCAGGAAAAAAATCACCTTGAGAATTTTGCCACTTCACAGCACTTCCTCAGAACTAATCAATCCTTGGACTGTCTAGCTGAAGGAACTGGAAAGGTCACCTAAAAGCAGAATCCCACCAAAGTCCCTAGAATCCCACCAAAGTCCCTTTCAGCGCCACTCCTGTCTTCACTGTCTCCTACCTACCCTAACTTGCGCACGTCTCGCGTTTTCATACTAGATTTTCTAGACAGGCCTAGATTCCAGCCTGCGCTCCCAGGTCTTTAATACGCCCATTAAGTCAGTCCCTCCTAGACCTTCCCGCTCCCGCTCCGCCCCGGGGGCATCTCCAGCTCCCTGCTCTCCGTGCGCCCTGCTCTCCGTGCGCCCTGCGACTCATGGCGCACAGTCCTGCGCCCCGCCTTCAGGCTTTGTTTGGCTTCACTTTATCGTACCTGCGCAGCCCCTGCCCGGCTTTCCGGAGCGAGCTTTGATGTCAGGCGGGGTTGTGCCGCCTGGGGGCTGCTGTGGGATGGACAGCAGGGCCCGCGTTCACCCTGGGAAGTTAGCCCAGGAGCCAGCATCCTTCCTCCCTGCTTCGCCTAGGCGAGCCGAGGTTCATGTCCCCGGGAACGAAACCCACCCATCTCCAGGGCTGGGCATTTGTGTACTGGACTGCCTTATCTGCCCCAGAGCTTCCTGAGCCGCCTTCCATCCTGTCCTGGAGAGAGGTTACAGTTTCCTGGCGGGTTTGGTTTTGTTCCGGTTGCGTAGGGCTGTTTTTCTTCGCTATTTTTATCGCCGGCCTCAAGTTTCTGAAACCGCTTTTCCTCTGCCCGTGGGCTCCTCCTTCTGTCTGCCTTCAAACATTCCTCTAGCTTTGCCTGGTGCCTCCCAGCCCGCACCGCCCACTCCAGCTGCCGATTAGCCGGGGCCTAACGGAACAGAGGCAGCCTCCCGACTCCTGCTCCTCAGGGCCAAGCTTGGCTCCTCCTCCGTGATGGGATCCGGGCTGCCGGGACGCCCTGGTCCGACAAATAGTAACGGGCGTTGATTTCTGTGAGGCTTGAAAGAACGCAGCCCTGGTTTGGGCTCGGAGTCAGGAAGCCTTGAGTGTGAATCCTGCCCAAGACACTTGGTAACGAACTGCAAGACTCTCAGTCTCCCTTAGCCTCTGTCTAAGTGTTTAGCTTATTCGTTATTTTAGACTCAACAGTCCTCCCAATACCAACATTATTAGTTCTGTTTTACCGATAAGGGACCTGAAGCCCAGAGACCTCAGCAACAATTGTGGTTTCCCAGCTAGTAAATGGCAGGTGGAATTTTATCCCAAATCTTCCCGGCTTTCACTTCGGTGTTCTATCTTTACAGCTTCATCTCAGTTGTTTTTGCTGTTCAGTCCTGTCGGAGGCCCAGTTCATAACCCTATTTAGGGTTTTTTTGGCAAAGATATTGGAGGGGTTTACCATTTCTTTCTCCACACATTTTACAGATGACTAAACTGAAGCAAACAGGGTGAAGTGACTTATAGAGTCTGAGGCCAGATTCGAATTCAGAGAGATGAGTCTTCCTCACTCCAGGCCCAGTCCTCGAACCACCTTGCCACCTGGCTGCCCCAAAGACCCCGGTTTCTGGGCAAACAAGAAATAAGCCATCCCATTCACGGCAATTAACATTGAAACAGCGTGGAAACCTAGTCTTTAGTTTGCCATGAGAAGAGTCTTCCCTCACTCCACCCCCCCAAAAAAGGGCCTGTGTTTTGAAGCTGGTCATTGGCTTAGAGCAAGGGTGGGGAACTTGTGGCTTTGAGGCCACATAATGGCCTTCTAGGTCCTCAGTTAAGGCCTCTAGAGTCCAAACTTTGAGGAACAAGTCTTTTTATTTAAGGGGACTTGTTCTTGAAATTTGGTTTCAGTCAAAAGCCTAAATTTCCTACCACACTGGCTAAAGAATGAGAGGTCCACTTCCAAACCTCACCTCTGAGGCTACCACCTGTGTGACCTTGAGCAAATCACTTCATTCCTCTGGGACTCAGTTTCTCCAGCTGTAAAATCAGGGTACCTTTTAGGTCTCCAATCTTATGGTGTTGTTACCATAATTCACCACAAATCACATCAGCACCTCAGATTTTATTTGAGTGTTAGGGATCAGAGTGATGTTAGGGATCATCTACTCCAATCCTTCCATTTTAAAGATGAGGAGACTGAGGTTCAGAGAAGCCAAAGTCATCGCACATCAAAAGCAGGGCCAGAATTTCGCCCTTGTTCTCTCCTGAATGGAGCAGGCCCTGGCTTCTCCCCTCCATTTATCACCTCTCCTCGTTATCCTGTACGTAACTTGCTCATATATAGTTGGCATGTTTTCTCTCCTTTTCAGTTTTGAGCCCCTCAAGGGTGGGGACTGGCTTGTGTCTTGCTTTGTATCTTTGAGCTCCTGCCTGCACATAGTAGGCCCTTAACAAATGCTTATTGATTGACCAACTGACTCAGTGGGTAACCCGGGGCAAATCATTCTTTATGAGTTTTAATTTCACCATTAGTTAGGCAGCTTTGTCCTAAACTGCCCCTTATCCTACCTGGAAGTTAGCAAATATATAAGCCAAAAGGGCTGCCTCGTGATGGACTGGATTCTGGGAGTAGAGAGTGGAGTGGGAGGAGAGAGGTTAAAGGGAAGGGGAAGGAGGGTGGGTGAGGGGACGAGCCAATGAGGAAAAGAAAAAATTGTAATGACTTTTTTCTGTCACTTTATAGAAAGGAAGGAAGGAAGGGAGGGAGGGAAGGAGGGAGGGAGGAAGGAAAGAAGGGAGGGAGGGAGGAAGGAAAGAAGGGAGGGAGGGAGGGAGGAAGGAAAGAAGGGAGGGAGGGAGGGAGGAAAAAAGGGAGGGAGGGAGGAAGGAAAAGAAAATGAGGAAAAGAAAAAATTGTCTTTTTTTCTGTCACTTTATAGGAAGGAAGGAAGGGAAGGAAGGAGGAAGGCAAAGAAAGATGCACCTACTATATGCCGGGCATTGTGCTAAACATTTTACAAATACCGTCTCATCTGATTCTCACAACCCAGGGAGGCAGATGCTATTATATTCCCATTATCAGTTGAAGAAACTGAGGCAGACAGATCCAGTCACTTGCTAAGACTCTACATAGCAGAGCAGGTGCTCATCTGCTTTGTTAGAGTTCTTCTTCCTTACTTTTTTTTTTTTTTTTGCTTTTTGGAGGGCAGTTGGGGTTAAGTGACTTGCCCAAGGTCACACGGCTAGTTTTTTTGTGTTAAGTGTCTGAGGCCGGATTTGAACTCAGGTACTCCTGACTCCAGGGCCGGTGCTCTATTCACTGCGCCACCTAGCCGCCCCCTTCCTTACTTTTTAAAAATAAGTTTTATTGATGTATTTTGGCTGTGGTCACCACCCCCTCCCAAAGATCCAATGTATAGAACCGATAGTATTTTTAAAGGAAAAAAAAGAGAGAGAAAAAATCAGCATAACTGATCAATACTTTGAAAAAGTTTGAAAACAGGTGCAAAGTACACTCTTAGGGACCTCCTCCCTTTTCAAAGTGGTGGGTGGGAGTGTCTTCTTAGAGCCCTTCTTTCGAGCTATGCTTGTTCTGTGTAATTTTGCAACATTTACTTTTGAGTTTTGTGTGTGGTTGTTCTTTCTGTTTACCTTATAATAGTCGCTGTATGTATTGTTTTCTTGGCTCTGCTCACTTCACTTTGCATTTGTCCACATAGGTCTTCCCCTGCTTCTCTGTATTTGTTATGTGCATCATTTCTTATAGCACACTATTGTGTCATGACATTCATGTACCATAATTTGTTTAATCATTCCCCAGTCAATAGGCATCTACTATTTCCAGTTCTTTGCTATTACCCAAAAAGAGAGAGAGAGAGAGAGAGAGAGAGAGAGAGAGAGAGACAGCTGCTATAAATAATTTGGTGTATATTTGGACTTCCTTTTTATCAATGACCTTCTTGAGCCAAGCAAATGAATTTCTAGGTCAAAGGGGATGGACATTTCAGTCACTTTATTTGCATAATTCCAAATTGCTTCCTGAAATGGTTCACTGATTCACAGCTGCATCAGCAATGCACTAGTGTGCCAGTCTTACCATAACCCCTCCGATATTGACTCGTCCCATCTTTGGTCATCTTTTGCTATGAAGTGAAATATTAGGGTCACTTCTATTTGCATTTTTATTATTATTAGTGAAAGTAGCATACTTTCATATAGCTATTAATGCTTTATAATTTTTCTTTTGAGATCTGTTTGTTCATATGCTTTGACCAGTTATCTTTTGGGGAATAGCTTTTGCATATATGTGTGTATATATGTAGGTGTCCATGTATATACACACACACACACACACACACATATGTGTGTGTGTATATAGATATAGATATAGGTATATACTCGGTCATTTTTTGGTCCAACTCTTCATGAACCCATTGGGGGTTTTCTTGGAAAAGATACTAGCAGGGTTTGCCATTTCCTTCTCCGGCTTGTTTTACACATGAGGAACTGAGGCAGTTAAGTGACTTGGCCAGGGTTACACAACTGAATAAATATCTGAGGCCGTATTTTTACTCAGGAAGACAACTCTTCCTGACTCTATGCCTGACCCTCTATTCATTGTGCCACCTAGCTGTGTATATACATATAAATACACACATATACATATATGTGTGCATGCAAATATATGTGTGTGCATGCACATGCATGTTTAAGTATTTGTGTATGTATTTACATTGTGTGTGCATACATGTATAGATGTGTGTGTTAATTGTTTACATAGCTGAGATACCAAACTCTTATCAGAGAATCTCTGACTGTTCAAACAAATATACTTTTAAGTCCTGTCTCCCTCTGTTTTAGAAAAAGCCTCATTTGCTGAGGTCGGGTTACTCCTGGAGTGTTCACACACACACACACACACACACACACACACACACACACACACACACACACTTTTTCTCAGCCAGTTGCAGCCAGTGTCATAAATCTAAGGGAAAAAAGTACAGCCACCAAATCATTTTGATGTCTTGTTCCTAATCATCATGGTGTCCAGGCTAGATCCCCAAAAAAGCCCAATCAGTCCCTGATGAGGAACCAGTCCTTCATGATTTCCCACAAATCCTGCCTCAGTCACACCTTTCACTTGACTGTGGCTAATCAGAAATGCATTTTTGCCCATTCTCTGGTTTTCTCAGATAATCCGTCCTTCTTAGTAACAATCAAGTAACGCCTTTCTCTTGAATGAGGACTCTTCCAACTTCTTTTACCTATGTTTCTGTATTTTATTCTCCCAGCAAGTGTGGTTGATAAGTACAGCAGAAATTATTTGACAAATAGGAAGATTGAGACTCTAAATGTTAAGTGACTTGCCCAAGATCCAACAGCAAATTATTGATGGAACCAACCCAGGTATACTGTATCCCAGACTTGGAATGACAAACTATTGTCACTGTCAGCAACAATCCTTCTCATGCCCCAGGTTACATGTTATATGTGGAGACTCCCTAATTTTCTGTGTCTTCTGGACCCCTTTGGCAGTCTGCTTAGGTGTATGGACCTTCTCAGAACAATGTTTTTCCATGCATAAAATAAAATACATGAGGTGACAAAGGAAACTAATTCTATTGAAATATAGTTATCTAACATGTTTAAAAACAAATAAATACACAGTTCACAGATTAAGAATCTCTGTAACAGGAAAGAACCCTGGATTTGGCATTTGAAAACCATGGGTTCAGGTTGTGCCTTTGTCAAATTATTAGTCATATGAGAAAATATGCCATACTCCTGTGGTATTGGCTTCTTCTCAATACATGGGAACCTGAAGATATTGGGGGTGGGCAGCAGAGCCAGGTAGATGGGGACCTGGAAGCAGTGCTATCTGCAGAAACAATGTAGATTATGTGACAATACTGGATTTATATGAAGGTGGGGAGATATTCATGCAAAACTATATGGGGAGAAAGTATCATAAGAAACAGGAATGGGTGGCTCAACTTAATTGTTTTCGTTCTCTATTCCCCAGAAAGGGAATAGAGCCCCTGTTTCTCTCTGGCATTTGAGTAGGTCCATGAAGAAAATAAGGTTCCTTTGCGGACTTTTGTGGGGCAGTCAGAGGAAATAGCCTGTGAATCAATGGGACGCGTGGTTTAGTGATGCTCCCCTAGGTAAGGATGGGGCAGAGACAGCCATATTGCCTGAGGTAGGGATCATGTGTGGAGGCTGACGGAGATTAATATCCATCTGATTGATTGTCAAGGAGGAGAGGCTAATTATACTAATAGGCTAAACCCAGAGAACTTGAAACTGGTCATGTCAAAGGCCAAGGTTAGTCCTGAGAAGGGCCATTGCCAGGACAGGGTAGGATAAGGAGCAGGGAATGTCCTATTAGAAGGGGTTAGGGATGAGTAATATCCAAGGCCATAAAGCCTTGGTCCTCATGAGAGGGTGTGGAAAAACAGCTGTCCCTTTATGAAATTCATAAATTCAAATTTATTTTGAATTTCAAATTCAATTCCTTCCCAATTCAATTCATTTCAAACCATTTATGAAGCATCTACTATGTATTGAGTTCTGGGTATACAAAGACAAAATTTAAAAAATAGTTCCTGCCCTTAGGGAGCTTGTAGTCTCTTGACTTGCTTTGGCTAGGTACATTAGAAAGGATATGACAGAGCATCAAGGTGACTTGGAAACATCTCTGGAAAGGGAATCAGGAGACCTGGGTTAGGTTACAATTCTGACATTTACCAGTTATATGACTGTGGGTAACGTCCCATTTGAGCCTGTTTCCTCATCTATAAAATGGAGATCTACTTCTTGTAGTTCACATTTCTTGGAGAAACACAGCTAGTTAGAGGCAGCTAGGTAGTGTCGTGAGCACCAGAGTTCAAATCCAGTCTCAGACACTTAACTTACTAGCTGTGTGACCTTGGGTGAGTCACTTAAACCCAATTGCCTTGCCTTCCCCCATCCCCCAAAAGAAAACACAGCTAGTTGTGAGGAAAGTCATTTGTAAAAACTTGAAGTGCAAAAGGAATAAGTTGGTTTTTTTGTTGTTCTGGGCTGAATCTAGATACTAGGATTCCCTTTGTTCCAGCAAATCCTTGTGCAATACCCCTCCCTCCCATGAGAAAAGTTGTGTAAGGTTTGCTGATTGATACTCAGAGGAAACACAATGTTCTATCAGCATTTGCTAAAAGGTTCTGAGAATTTCCGACTGAGAAAGGAACCCATTCCTGGAATAGTGTTCAGGCTGGAGAAGGCAGAGTGATAAAAGTTTGCTGTACCAACTTAGAAGATTCCTTTAAATAGAAATATTTCTCTTGTGCATTTAAAATAGGATTTGATTTACAAAAATCTTATTTTGCATAACTTTTTAGGAATGTGTGTTGTGTCAGGAAAAGTAATACCGAGCAACTATATTTTCATGTCATCAGGTGGACCTGGAGCTTTGGGGAAATTTTCCCTATCGCTCAGACTGTTGTCCCCATCTTCCCAAACCCATTCCTCCAGATAAGAAATGGTTGTTGTTTTTCAGGATTTTCAATCATGTCTTTTTCTTGGCAAAGATATTAGAGTGGTCTCCTTTTCCAGCCTTTTTACAGATGAGGAAAACTGAGGAAAATAGGGCTCAGTGACTTGCCCAGGGTCACCCAGCTAGTAAGTGTCTGAAGCTAGGTTTGAACTCATGAAGCATCTACTATGTATTGAGTCCTGGGTATACAAAGACAAAATTTAAAAAACAGTTCCTGCCCTCAGGGAACTTGTAGTCTCTTGACTTGCTTTGGCTAGGTACATTAGAAAGGATATGACAGAGCATCAAGATGACTTGGAAAGATCTCTGGAATGGGAATCAGGAGACCTGGGTTAGGTTACAATTCTGACATTTACCAGTTATATGACTGTGGGCAACGTCCTCCAGACCTGGTTCTTTATCTACTGGGTCACCTAGCTGCCCCAGACAAGAAATGGGGGAGGTACCAAATAGAAGAGAACTAAGGCAGAGGATGTTCTGGAATAGTGTGTACCCATCCATGAACAGTGAACTGAAATGGAAACCCCGTTCTATCACAGCTCAAGCACTTACTGGGTCATAAAAGCCCAAGACTATTATGTAACTTAGACAAAGGTTAAATCTTTACTCAGTCAGATCCCAAAACAGGATCCAATCCTACACATTCTGCGCTTTACATCCCCTCAAGGCATTTGGCACTGATATGGTAGGCAGACCCTCCCAACTGAACCAATCAATGGGAAACTATTTACTGAGTACAAACTATGTGAAAAGCACCGTACTATGCACAGTGGGGGGGGACATAATACTCCTACCCTCAAAAGGACCTTACAATATAGTTTAGAAGACGAAATAATACATGTCCAACAATTCAGTGCTTAATTTTATTGAGGATTTATACAAAAGATCTCTTTGAGTGCCTCAGTATACAGTTCGGGTGACGCCAGGTTCTCAAAGGCTATCGTCCCCAAAGATAACAAATTTCAGCAAAGTATTTGAAGCTTTAAGTACAGATTATTTGTCTATAGTCTGTTGTCTGACTAAGTGGTGAAGCGGATGCTTGTATCAATAATGAGATATTCACAACACCCATGATGGTTATGAATATGTTGGTGTAGTTTTGGATCACAAAATGTAGCAAACTCTCCACATGGAAGGCAGCACCAAGGTCTTTATTCAGAAACCATAACACTGAGTCCCAAAA
>JAQQSW010005278.1:0-14231 GCA_028646575.1 Pseudocheirus occidentalis | reverse complement strand
ACGCCCTGATGGGTCGCGTCAGCCCCTCTGCTATCTGCAGGCCGAGGGCTCTGAAGCAGCCCAGTGGAAGCCACTGCGGCTCTCAGACGTTCCTGCTGGTACAGCCGCCTCCTGCTGCTTCTTTGCCCTGGGAGCAGTTTGGCCGGACCCACTCTTCTCCTCCCCAGTTAGCAAAATCCACTGACCTTTCTCTTAGCCTTTTTGTCTTCTGGCCTGATAAATGTGGTAACTCTGCCTCCAGTGCAGCCGATCTGCTCTCCTATAGCCCCGGTTCCCAGCCCGATGCCCCATGGCCTGAGCCAGCTGGGGTTTTGGCCGCAGGTCCCAGACTGCTGAAAAGAGCCCCGCCTGCTGCGCTGCCTGTAGCAACAGATGTGCTTTCTGTCTTGTGGAGAGTTTTTGAGCTTGAAAATCTGTTTAGCGTCCCATTTTATGAGTTTTTCAGCGTGTTTGTGTGGGAGCTGTGGTCCTTTGCTGCTTCTACGCCCTGTATAATATATTATATACCAATAAGTATGAATGCCTCACCCTTTCTCCACTCCCTTCTGAACAACTGAGAACTTTGTCTCGCTGCTACAGCTTGCAAGCTTCTTCTCAGGCAATAAATGCTGTCATGATTTTTGTAAACTGTGATCAGATTCCAGCTCTCTCTGGATCTCCCTTTTGGATCTGGGGTTCCTTCCATATTTAGCAGTTCCCAGGGGTTTTTATTTTATCAACACTTATTAGCTCAATATCCCTCAGCAAGTTACTGCTTCCCTGGACCTCAGTTCCCTCATCTCCAAATGAAAGGTTTGGACCCAATTACCTCTAAATCCTTTCCAGCTGAACCTATGATCCTCCTAAATGATCCTACATTTCATAATTGGGAATTACTATGATAATATTGAAGCATATCTGAGGAAAATAAGCTTTATTACTTAACTATGTGGGAGAATGGGCTCTTCAGTGCCTCCCAGCTGATGACTAAATAATTGAAATAGCTCATTACACACATTGTTGGTTTGTTTTACCCCAATGCTTTACTCCACTGGGGGCAGGGGCAGTGAGGCAGCAGTATGATGCACTGTCAGAGGAAAAGGCCATTTGTATTGAGTGAATTCAAATTCGTTCCACTTAACTATTATTGATGGAGTCTTTCTCCTTAGTTTTGAAATTTTAGGTAACGTATTATGATTAGTCTGAGGCTCTTGAAATAATTGCTTGTGTTATTATCTGATATGTTGTTTCTATGTTTTGCTTATGTGGATTTTTTGGAGGGACCTTGTGTCTTTTGGGAGTTGTTTTTACACCAGGTGTTCTAAATCTGGGACCTGTGAATTTTGTTTTATGTTGTTATGGCTATATTTCAACATAATTGGTTTCCATTATAACACTATATATTTGTTATTTTATGCCTTTAAAAACACTTTTTTAAGGAGGGGGTCAATAGGCTTTCCTAGACTGCTACCAATGGGGTTCATGCCACAAAAGAGTTTAAGAACCCTAGTTTTAAACTACCTACAAATATAATCTCTCACAGTATTAGGAATGATAACATTTTAAATCATATAGTGCAAAGCTTCCTTTGGGAGGAGCCTGTGGTTTCACTGGTATAAAGGGATTCTTGGTCTGGAAACTTCATATCAATGTAGATCAGATACTTTCTGTGGCCTTGGCCTCTCATCATTTCATACAGTCAGTAGGTGTAGAGTTTGAAAGTGCCTCCAAAGCCATTCCAGCCAATTTGAGTCCTAGAAAAGTAAAGAGACCTAGAGGTCACAGAAAATCATTGCTAGGACCTGGGTTTGAGTCTGAGTTTTCTGAATCCAATGCTAGCTTTCTTTCCACTGTATTCAGTGTCCTTGCCTTTCAGATTTATTCTTATTTTCTTGGGTCACTGTTCAGTAACATGGGATGGATGAGGAAACTGGATATGTGGCCATCATAGCTTTAGTCCATGCCAGAGAGTTTGCACTGAGCATCTAAACCAGGGTGTTATAGAATTAGGAAGAAAAAAAAATAGCAGAGATGTCCTATTTTCCCACTACTTAATAGCAGGGCTTCCTCTCCTTTCTTTTCTTTTCTCTTTTTGCATTTTTGGAAGGGGGGAGACAGGGTAGTTGGGGTTAAGTGACTTGCCCAAGGTCACATGGCCAGCAAGTGCCAAGTGTCTGAGGCTGAATTTGAACTCAGGTCCTCCTGACTCCAGGGCAAGTGCTCTATTCCTGAGCCACCTAACCACACCTCCCCTCCTTTCTTAATATAGACAAATGATAAATGTTTACAAATGTTTATAAGACCTATGGTTGATTAGGGACCCAGGGATTCTCCTATTCATGGTTCTGGAGATGAGAAGTGGGGTTAGATTACTTTAGAATGAAATTTCCTTAACAGCAAGCACTACCTTGCCTTTCTATTTATTTTCCCATCACTTTAGCATAGTGCTTTCCACATAGGAAGCATTTAATAAGTGTTTTATTCTGTTATTCATTCATTCTCTAAAGAATCACCTACAGTAGATGGAATGTGCACAGAACTATGTACTTAGAATTGGAGGTGGGCTGCTCATGGAATGACACTGAGGGACAACAGGTGGCCGGCTCATGAGCTGCCCTGGCACTCATGACACATCCAAAGATTTAGAGGAGTCTCCATCCATTGGGTGGATCCTTTATTGAGGATTTTTGAAAGAACATTCTCAAGAATTTTGTAAAATGAGTTGTGTAAGATGTTTCGTGGCCTGCAACACTGGAAGGTATGACCGCGTCTATGAGAGCGTAGAATCAGGGACGGGGAACTCGCAACCTGTAGAACCACACGCGGCCTCAAGACCGCAGGTTCTCCACCTCTGACATAGATCCACTAATGTGAAAGTGAATCGACCAGAAAAGGTGGTGTAAAGCAGACTTCAGCTTTAATGGATGGCCCCCTAACAGAATGGCAAGAGAGTGGCTGTTGTCAATGGAAATCTCAGGGCCCAGCAAGGGATTTAGACTTTGGATTTAGACTCCTAGGTTAGAGTCCCAGCTCTTTGTACCCTTGGGCTATTCTCTTCTTTGAAACTCAGGTTTCCCACTTGCAAAATGAACAGGCTTGACTAGAAGACCACTGTGGTTCTTTCCAACTTTACCATTTTATTTTATTATTAACATTGCATTTTAAGGTTTGCAAAGTGTTTCCAAAAAAAATTATCTCATTTTCTTGCTTACCCCAGTCCCGGGGCATAGGTGCTATTATTGTCCTCAAATTATAGATAAGGACACTGAGGCAAACTATGGCTAAGTGATTTTGCTTAGGGTCACGCAATTAGTAAGTATCTGAAACAGAGGTTGAACTCAGATCTTTTGGGCTCCAAGTTCAGCAGTCTATCCATTGTATCACCCATAACTCCACTGTGATTTCTAGGCATTTCATACCGTCAACTTTACCATCTATTGGGAGGTTGTGTATATATACAGGTTATTTTTTTCTTTTTCCTTCTTGATTTTCTTTTTCTCATTTATTTCTTCCTCCCTCCCTCTCACCCATTGCCAGCCTCTTTTTTCCTTCCTCCACCTTCTGGGAATCCTTGGGTTGAGGTAAGGTTTTCCAGGCTAAGCTAAGCTGGTTATTTTCTAAGTCCATATGCGTTACAGGGATTAGAGAAAACGTCCAAAACCTTGAAGCATGAAAAAATTCCGAGACTTAAGGTGGTAAGGTTCCAGAAGTTCTCTTATTTTTTCCCTCCTGTTTACCATAATGTATTAGAAGCAGGGCCAGCCTTAGGAAATTTTTGTCGTGTAAATAAACGTTTGCCTTTTGCTTCCAGTCTCTTTCTTTTTCATTTCTTCTTACCTCCTCCTGCCCCCAATCTACTATAATGTATCTTACTCCAAAATGGACTTCTCTTTTCTCTGTAATTCAGCATCTGTCTTTTCTTCTGCCTATCACTATATCAAGACACCAAGGACCAATGCTAATTTCAGCCTCTTTGTTACAAGGATGTGATCAGCACTTGTGAAGGAAGGGATTTCGAGGTTAGATTCCCAGGATCTCTTGGAGTCAATCAATTGAGCATTGATGGTGAATTAAATTTCACTAAAACATACCCCTATGACTTTCCTCAAAAGACATTGCTATATACCAGCCACGGTCTTTTTCATGAACTCTTTTCTTGCCTTGCAAACTCATTTCCCAGTGGGTCTCAAACTCAATGTGCTCAAAGTGGAACTAACCATCTTCTCTCTAAAATAGCTGCCCCTTCCCCTATTCTCAGCTTCTATTATACCATCATGGGCACCCACCGTACTTTAATCAAGCGGGCTTGCAGTCTCTATGTGCTGCTCAGTTTCCCAGTCTGGGTTACCCCATTTACCTCAACAGATGCCCAATCTGGCTGTTTTCAGTCTCCACAACCTCCTTCCCATCCGCCCCCTTCTCTCTACTCCCACAGCCATCACCCCAGTCTGTGCTCTCATCACCTCTCACCTGAAGTTTGGCAGTAACTCTCTAATTAGTTCCCCTGCTCCACGTCTTTTCCTTACTCTGATTCATCTTCTATATATAACCAAGAAAAAATGATTTTCCTAAACTTCTGCTCTAACCCTGTCACCCCACTCCTCAGTAAACCCCATCATGTCCTTTTGATCTTTGGGGCCTCCTCTGTTGGCATTTAGCATTTTTCACAGCCTGGCTCCTTTCTGCCTTTCTGGGTCTTCTTACACATCCCTCACCTCCACTGCCTCAGCTGTCTGGCTATACTGACCTGTGGGCTGTTCCTCAAATGTAACTCTGCTCCTTTGTGTCTTTGTACTATCTGGCCTCCATGCCCAGAATGCTTCCTTAGTCACCTCCACCTCTTATAATTCCTGCCTTCTTTCAAGACTCACCTCAGATGCCAGCTTCTAGAGGAGTCCTTCCCCCATAAGATTATCTTCTGTTTATTTGGGACACATCTTGTATCTATCTATATATCTACATATATCCCTTTCTTCCCCTCTTTCCTCTCCTGATGTCCTCCTCTTCCATCTCATTTTTCCACATACTTTCTCCTTTTCCCTCCTCACCTTTCCCCCTTCTCTTCCCTCTCCCTTCTTATTCCTCACCTTCTTTCTCCTTCCTTCCTTCCTCTTCTCTTTTCTTCCTTCTTCTTTCTTACCTTTCCCTCCTCACCTCTCTTCTCCCTCATTTCTCCTCTCTCTCCTTTTTCCCACTTCCTCTTCCTTTTTCCTTCCTCATTCATCTTTCTGTCTCTGCTTCCTCAACCCTCTCCCTACTCTTTTGGTCTTCTCCTTTCTTCCTTCTCTCTCCTCCTTTCCCCTTCCTCCTTTCTTCCTACTCTTTCTTCCCTCTCCCCCTTCCTTTTCCTTTTCCCCCTCCCCTCTCCCTCTTCTGTCTCTCTTTTCCCTGTCCCATTCTCCCTACCACACTCCCTAATTAGAATATAAATTCCCTGAGGTCAATTACTTTGAATCCTCACAAACTAACACAGTGCCTTTAAAAGATTAACACTGTAGTACCCTGTATTAAACTATATTCTTCAAGGAAATAAGACCTCTAAGTAAAAGGAATGATTCCAGGGCTGTACTTGTGAAGGGCACTTGCCTGCCAGACAATCAATATCAAACACCTTAGTATGCTAGTCACCATCACAGTTACGAAGGGATTGACTGAACAGCTCTGGACTGAAGAATACATGACTCTGAAGTAAGGTCCAGAGTCTCGAGAATAGAAAGTGTGAGCATCTTAATAACTCTCTAGGCATTAGCAGGCATTCCTTTTTTTCCAGAAGCTATGGTAGGATTTCCAGGGCTTTCTCATCCTAGACTATAGAAAGCAATCTACCTGATTGTAGGTAGATATGAAAAACTACTCTGAGAGGGAGAGAGTGCCCACTTTGCCCACCTTTGCCTTACTTAAATCAAATTCACATGGTCATGGATCCTTTTCAAAATGGAGGATGAACAACAACCACAAGAGCACAATAAAGATGGTTGCAGAGTCATTTTCCTCTCCCTGGTCCCACAGAAACAAGTCTCTTGTGGATTTTTTTTAACACTAGAGTAGAGTAGGTCTTTTTATTTTGAACAAGGTTTTGACTAGACTGTATTTTTCTCTTGGGAAAACAAGGATCAGTGGGTATACATTTAAATTCTGGGCCTCTAAGCAATAATTCCAGTTTCAAGTCTTAAATGTTAATAGAATAAACAAAGTTTCAATGGAACGAGGATGCTTTTTTCCTTACAGTGTTGAAGCCACTTGGGTAATATGTATGCCTACAGAGGATGTGAAGGTAGTAGGGGAGAAGACATCTTAGAAGGTGGTTTCCATTGTTCTAGCATTAGTACTCTAACTTGTTTATATTATTCTGTGAAGATCACAATAATTAGCTAACACAACTCTGGTTTAGCTGACGTAGGGATTAGAATGTAAACTCCTTGAAAGGAGGGATTGTTTTACCAGTCTTGTGACCCTGGATAAATCACTTAACTCCAATTGCTTCCAAGAAACCACAGAGGAGGCAGCTAGGTTGTTCAGGGGATAGAATACTGGTCTTGGTGTCAAGAGAACTCCAAGAGTTCAAATCTAGTGTCATTCACTAACTGTGTGACCCTGGGCAAGTCACTTAATCCAGATTGCCAAAGAAAGAAAGAAAGAAAGAAAGAAAGAAAGAAAGAAAGAAAGAAAGAAAGAAAGAAAGAAAGAAAGAAAGAAGGAAAGAAAGAAAGGAAGGAAGGAAGGAAGGAAGGAAGGAAGGAAGGAAGGAAGGAAGGAGGAAAACATTGTTTTGTTTTCTTCTAGCTGATTCCTTCCTTAGCACCCAGCAAGGTGCCTAGCCCATGAAAGATGCTTAATAAATATTTTATTCATACATTATTTCACAGAGCCTTACATAGGACCTCTAACTTCCTGCAAATCTTTCTTGAGAGAGTAGATTCCAATTCAGAGGCTCCCTTTCACTCACACTTCACCTCAACTGTTGTTGGCTTTTGTGTTCTAAAAAGACCAAAATGACATCACTGGGCTGGGGTCACTACAACTACTGTCACTTCCAGGTTGGTGTTTTGGAGGGTTGTTCAGTCTCTGACCTCAAGACTTTCTGGGATTTTTTTGTTGGTAGTTATACATCTTGGAAGCAATGAAAGCATCATTAAGTACTAAAACATAAAATGTCTAATAGTTCACTGAATGCTATTCTTATATAGCTCATGACAAAGAGAGTATACTTAAAAAAAGAAAATGAAAGAAAATATGGAGATAGTAACTTGCATTTTTCTGCAAGTTAGGCTGACCCATTTATTTCCTTCTCATCTCACTCCATGGACAGCTGAAAGTAGTTGAGAAAAAGCTTCTGGGAAAGAGTGAATTTTCAGTTTTGAGTGGGTCTTGAAAGAGGAAGAAGTTGGCTTGATGGATGTAGAGAAGATTCCTGACACATGGGATGACATGAAGACTTTGAGAGAAAGAAATAAAAGAAGGCTCTGGGTTTTTTCTGCTTATACTCTCTGTGCTTACTTTAAGATTTTTGAAGGCATAGCCCCATCTATGTCGATATAAAATCGAGCATGGTGACATGGCAATTAAAGCTATTTGGTAATGCATTGAGGAATGGACCCTAGTGTAAATTGCTGAAGTGTAAAAACTGAGTCATTTAAGAGTTGGAATGAAATGTAGCAAGAGGTTTTGTTCTGCCTCCCCTACACCCCGTCTCCTCAGAAAAGAGAGATCCCATGATATTTTACCCAGGCAATTCAGTCCTCATGGTTAGAGTGCATTCCCTTATGTATTTCCACCCCATAAAATCTCTGGCTTTTTTCAAAGCTCAACTCAGGTCCCATATCCTTGAGGAGACAGCCAATTCTACTAGTTACTAATGCCTTCCCTCCAGCCCACAAAAATCATATACAGTTCAGATTTTTAATGTATATATTGTTATCCCAATATTATGTAGGCTCCTTTAAGAGGAAGCAACAATTTGATGCTTGCCTTTGTATTCCCAGCATCTAGAAGAATGCCCGGAATAGAGTCTTGTTGTTGTTCACCTGTTTTTGTTTTGCTCAACTCTTCATGACTCTATTTGGAGTTTTCTTGGTAAAGATACTGGAGTGGTTTGCCATTTCCATCTCAGCTCATTTCCATCTCATACAGATGAGGAAACTGAGGCAAACAGGGTCACACAATGAGTGTCTGAGTTTGGATTTGAATTCAGGAAGATAAGTCTCTCTAACTCCTGACTTGGCATGCTACTTTACCACCTCCTTATCTTCTAGCATATAGTAGGTAAGACATAAATTCTTGTTGAATGACTGTGTAATAGTGAGACATTAGTTAATTAGTATTCTTGGGAAACTCAAGAGCTTAGAAAGGAGAGAGGCAACTCCAGAAAATATCTGTGAGGGCAAATTTACAAAGTAAAAACAATAGAGGGAAAACACCAGGCCAAGTGGATAGACAAGTGGATGGAGCCAGAGGCAAGGAGATCTGGGCTCACATCCTGCCCTTATCAGCTACTCTATGATCCTGGGCAAAGCAACTGTCAGTACTTCTGATCAGTTCTTGGAGATGTCAGAGTAGGTGCTGATTTGTGTTATTAGGCTTCATGTGTACAGTCAAGAAAAAAAAGAGATTGTTTGCTGTAGGGTTGAAGTGAGACTGATACCAAATACTTAGGAAAATCACTTATTCTGTCTGACCTTCAGCTTTCTCTTTGCAAAATATGACTGATAAATACCCATACTACCAACTTCTAAGTTTTTTTTTTCTGAGAAACATGTCTTGCAAACTTTAAAGTAATATATGAGTGAATGGTGAATTATTCTTAAGATTAATTTTTAAGATGGAAAAGAGGGATGGCTCATAGATTATAGAGAAAGTATTCACCTAAACTTGGCTAAATAAAGAAAAAAAGGAATCAGGAAGAAGCCTGAAAGCATATATTTGGAACAGAAGCAGCACAGCCTTGCCTGCTTATTAGGTCAAAGGTGTTAGTAATAGAATCTTCTCTATGTACTGTGCTAACCTTTAATATCACCCAGAAAAGGAAGAAATAAACAACATACGAAAAAAATATTGGACTCACTCATGACGAAGCTAGAAATGACACAGACAGGCTTTCTCCTCTTCTTTCAAATGTGATTATCTCTCTCTGCTTTTTCATATAACCCAGTGATTTACTGGACCAAGGTTAGACATAACAGTAAATAAAATTCGCCATCTGAAAATGTGTTGGTGAGCAAGTGTTGTCAGTCTGCTAAGGATTTTTCCTCTCACCTTAGTAATGCTCATACAAGAGTGTACAATTGATACAAACATGTTTCATATGCTCTTCTCTTTAGTGCTTCTGATGTTCTTTCAGGGTAGTGAAGCAACCAGCATGGTAGCCATCATTCAAAACAAGGCTGGAAACAAGATAGATTAAACAAGCATGGCTGTATGTGCAATTTGTGTGTATTTCTCAGATTGTAGCATTAGGCTGTCTAAGATGGGGGATTTCAACAGATTCTTTACATTGGTGTGTAGAAAATCCTAAGTGCCACAAATGAGGGCAGTGTTTTGGGTTTCTGTTTGCTCAGGTGAAAAGGTAGGGGATTGGAAAAGATGGGGTTGAGTTTTTCAAACTCTGCGTGTGTGTGTGTGTGTGTGTGTGTGTGTGTGTGTTTGTGTGTACTCCTCTGATTATCTGGGAAAGCCTATGGACCTCTTCACAGAATAAAATTTTTAAGTACACACAAGATAATACATAGGATTACAATGGAAGCCATTATATTAAAATCTGTGTTATCATCTATAAACATACTCTACCCCAGATTACAAACCCCTGATTTTAGATACCTTAATGCAACAATCAGAGATACATACAGCTATGTATGAGGATGAGGAAGAGGAAGAAACGTGTGTGTGTGTGTGTGTGTGTGTGTGTGTGAATGTGACTGTGTGACTGTGATCTATAAACAAGTTCCCAGATGGCCAGATAGCCCCTTCCAACCTTAGGATATATAACTCTTTGATGTTAGCTATGTGATGTTGGGCAAATTACTTAATTTTTTTTATCTCAGATGTCTCATTGCATTAATTTCTTTTCTTTTTCTGTTTCATTTTTTATTATTATTCAATAATACAAGAACAAAAATTATTATATAATAATAAAATTAGATTCAAATGGATATGATGTGTCCTAACAAAAATATCATTGATTTTCTTTTATAACAATTAATATGTGCTCACACATACACAGTGAGCAAATAAAAAGGAAAGGAAAGCCTCAATATAGCCTCACCAAGTAGCAAAACAAATACATCCTTTAACCATATCTGAAAAAGTATGTCTATTTCTACTTTTTAAGTTTGTCATTTCTCTAATAGGAGGTGTTTCATTTTCATTCTGTCACTGGTCAGTATTCTAAAGTCTTTCACATGATCTGATTTCCATGGCTCCTTTCATATCTGAATCCAAGTATTCTGCAAGTAGTAAAATCAGGTTGTACATCCATGTTTGATCTCTCTAAATTCAGTACTCTACCTATAGTGACAGCTAGTTGACTCAGTGGGTACATTGTTGAACCTGGAGTCAAGAAGATCTGAGTTCAAATCCATTCTCAGAAATTTACTAACTGGGTAGTGACCTGGGCAAGTCACTTAACCTCCTTTGCCTTAATCCACTGGAGAAGGAAATGGTAAACCACTCCATCATTGCAAGAATATCCCATACCCAGTATGGTCCATAGGGTCATGAAGAGTTGAACGTGACTGAACAATGACACAATCTATTTGCTACACCATGAGGTATTGATTTGATGCTAGGATTCATTATGAGGACTTTCCCAACTTTTTTTTGATGATCTGCTTTGTCTGTAGGCCATCTCCTTAGAAGTCATAGGATTTTAACTAGGGCAGGCAATTCCTTTTCCTCAGTGCTGCTTTTTCATAACTCAGAATTTCCTAAAGCTTGTTGATTCCTTGGGAAGTCTCAGAGCTTCCCTGCTTTCCTACAGAGTTTAAATTCAATGCCTTGAGGAGACTTTAAAAAAATTCATTTTAATTGATGTCTTTTGTTTTTGTATTACATTCATTTCTGCATATGTTCCTTTTCTATCTCTACCCAGTGAACCATCCTTGTAACAAAGATTTAAAAAGGGGTGAGGATGGGGAATAATTTCTACAAAAGGAACATATTTGCTAATATCTGAAAATATATTAAATATCCTTATCTCTGTAATGAAGGAAGGAGCTCCATTTTCTCAAATCTCCCTAGAAAAGCTTGGTCATTATAATTATATGATGTTCAGTTTCATTGCTTTTTTTTCTGTTTTCATTATTATAATCGTTGTGTAAATTGTTTTCCTGGTTCTGCTTTCTATACTTTGTATCATTTCACAGAAGTCTTTTCATGCTTTACTGATTCTTCAGAGAAGAATTTTCAAGGTGAGGTTGACTGATATAGGGTTCCACTTAGTAATTTATTGGAATTCTGGGAGTGTCTAAGTTTCTTAAGGAATCAGTCTTAAGGAATTTCAATGGTAATGTTATTTTTAGTGTCAAAATAAATAGTAAAATAATGTAACATGCCACTAGTATTAATTAAATATTGATTTTTAATATCCTTTACATTTCCCAACATATTTTTATCTTTCCCACAGAGCTATTCCTTATGTAATACATGTATATAATAAGGAGGAATATATGGTAATATGTAATAAAGAAGAAATATATATATGCACTATATAATAAAAAAAGAAAAAAACACTTTTCAGCAAAATAAACCAACATATCAGTGAAGCATGCTCTACATCTATAGTCACTTACTCTTCAAAGAAGGGAAAGAGGAGCACTCTCATATCTATTTTAGTGGCCAAACTTGGTCACTATAACTTTATACCATTGTTCTATTGTTGCCTAATAGATTTACAATGTCATCACCATGTATATTGCTTTCCCATTTCTTCTTACTTTGTTTTAGTTCATGTAAGTCTTTCTCTGCTTGTCTAGATTAATCATATTCATTATTTTTTACATGACCATAATATTCCTTTATATTACTTTTTAACAACTTTTTAGCCCTTCCCCAACCAATGGACATCTTTATTTCTAGTTCTTTGTTACTCCAGATTGCTGCTAGGAAAAGTTTTCCATTTTGTAATTGACTTCCTCTGTGTATATAAGTAGGAAGAGAATTTCTGGGTTAGAAGATATGGAATTTTAGTCACTCCTTCAGTGTAATTCCAAACTGCATTCCAGAAGGGTTGTGCCAATTTACAACTCCCCCAGCAATGTATTAATGTGCCCATCTTACCATAAGCTCTTCAGTATTTACTATTTCCATCTTTTATCATCTTTCATTTCAATTTTTGGTTTTTATTCTGAGTTTGAAAAGAAAACCAAGGTGTTTTGATATGTATTTTCATTTTTTTAACATGTGGAAATAATCTTTCAAATTTATTGTTAATAGATTGTAATTGTCCTGGGAAATGTTCATTTTCTTTGACTGCTTATGTCTGAAGGAATGGCTTTTAGTCTTATGTATTTGTGTTGGGCATATGGTTTAGACCTGTGGTTTCACTGATATAGGGAGCTCCTAGGTGAGAGAACTCCCTCTACCAATTTAGGACAGCACCTTTTCAAAAACTTAAAGTCTTAGAAAGTTTCCCAAGAAGTAAAATAACTTGCCCAGGGTCACCCAGTTTATATGTATCAGGGGCAGGAATTGAGGGCTCCCAGAAAAGCTCTATAGTTACAGTCCAGTGTTGTGTGTGTGTGTGTATGTATGTGTGTATGCAAACATGTATTACCAGGTCTGTCTATCTGTCTATCTATACACACATATATTATATACATATATGCACACATATATCTGTTATTTTTGTAAATTTTGGATAGGAAACCATTAGAGGGGATATTTGTTATAAAGATTCCCTCCTTTACACGCTCTACAATCAACCATTTCTATTCTTATCCTTATGGCATGGAAAAGCTTTTAAAATTAATATAACTGATTCAAAAAACCCTTTACTCTTTTTTTTTGAGGGCAATTGGGGTTAAGTGACTTGCCCAAGGTCACATGGCTAGTTTTTGTGTTAAGTGTCTGAAGCCGAATTTGAACTTAGGTCCTCCTGACTCCAGGTGGGGTGCTCTATTCACTGCACCACCTAGCCACCCACATTTATTCTTGTTTGGTTAAGAATTCTCCTCCTAGCAATAGCTTTATGTGCTTTATTTCTTTTCTAATTTATTTTTATCATATATAGTCGGGTCATATTTTCATCTTAAGCTTATTGTAGATTTGGTGTAAGTTTTTGCTCTTAAATTGATTTCTGCCAAATTTCTTTCCAATTTTCTTAGAAATTCTTCTTGAGGAGGGAGTTATCTATCTGATGAATTAAGTTCTGAAGTTTATTAAACATTAGGCTATTGAAACAGATCAGGTTTTTCTGATTTGTCCTTATCTAGTCTGTTCCACTGATCTATTTTCAAAAAATCTTTTAAAAATCATAATAATTAATCTATTAAAATCAGTCCTACATAGATTTGATCATTTTTACTTTCTATTATAGCATAAGGTATTCTATTCTCCATACTTAATTTGTTTCTACTTTTTAAATTATTTCCCTTGAGATTCTACTTCTTTTATCCCTACAAATGAATTTTGATTTTTTTTTGGTCTAACTTTATAAAGTTTTCCGTTGGGAGTGTGGCATAGCAACTTTGTAAATTAATTTAGGTCAGGAGTTCTTAAGTTGGGGTGCACAGAAGCCCAAAGGGATGGATGGATGGGTATACACACATACACATATATACACTTATACACACATATATGTATATGTGTTTATATACACATATATATTTTGGGGGGTCCCATGAACTTTGATGGAAAATACATTTTAATTTAAATATAATTGATTTTCTTTGCAATTGTGTTGTTTTATTTTATATATTTAAAAATGCTGGGGCGGGCGGAGCCAAGATGGCAGCATAGAAGCAGCAAAGCACCACAGCTCCCACACAAACATGCTAACAAACTCACAAAATGGGACGCTAAATAGATTTTCAAGCTCCAAAAGCACATCTGTTGCCACAGGCAGCACAGCAGGCGGGGCTCTTCACAGCAGTCTGGGACCCGTGGCCCGAAACCCCAGCCGGGTAAAGCCCTGGGGCATCGGGCGGGAACCGCAGCTATAGGAGAGCAGATTGGCTGCACTGGAGGCACAATTACCACATCTATCAGGCCAGAAGAAAAAAAGGCTAAGAGAAAGGTCAGTGGATTTCGTTAACTGGGGA
>JAQQSW010005277.1:0-14231 GCA_028646575.1 Pseudocheirus occidentalis | reverse complement strand
AATGCTTTTGAGATTCTTTTTCCATCTGGCAAATTCAACTTTTTAAGGCATTCTTCTCCTCATTGGCTTTCTGAGTCTCTTTTGCCATTTGAATTAATCTATTTTTTAAAGTATTGTTTTCTTCAGTCAGGTTGTTGACTCTCTTTTCATGATTTTCTTGCATCATTCTCATTTCTCTTCCCAATTTTTCCTCCACTTCTCTTATTTGTTTTTCAAAGTCCTTTTTCAGTTGATCTATAGCTTGTAGGCAATTTTCAAGTGTCTTGGAAGCATTTGGTATGGGGGTTCTGATTGTGTTGTCTTCCTCCCATTCCATGCTTTGGTCCTTTTTGTCCACAAAAAAGATTCTAGAGTTTTATTGCAGTTTTTATTTTGCTTCCTTTTCCTCATGTTGGCCAGTCAATTAATTGTTTGGTTTTTTTAGGTCTGTGGAACTTTGCTTCCAGGGGGGAAAGCCCTGTCCCAAATTGCGGGGTTTTCACAGCTGCCGGAGCTATTAGGAGGTGCTGCAGTCCCCACCAGGTGGCTTGCACCTTCAGAACAACCACCCAAGACCACAAATTGGATCCAGGCCCTTCAACCAAAGAGCCCTTGGCCCTGATCAATTTCCTCAGACCCCCTGCAGGGTCCGCAGGCCAGGAGTTCTGAAGCAGCCCTTGCCTCCCATCCTGCTGTGATGAGCCCCACCTGCCTAGCTGTCTTCAGCAAGAGATGTGTTTTCTGTATTTTGGAGAGTTTTGGAGCCCTAAAATTTGTTTAGAGTCATATTTTGTGAGTATTTAGGGTGGCTGTATGGGAGCTGCAAAATTTTGCTGTTTCTATGCCACCATCTTAGCTCCCTTAAACAGATTCTTAAAAGGAAGCCTGAGGTTTTACAAGTCCATGGTTAGGAGGGAGAGTGTTCCAGGCACTGAGAAGAGCCAGGTAATAGGTACAGAGGTAGAAGGCAGAGTTGGGAAAGGAAATGACATGGTCAGACCTATGATTTAAAAAAAAATCACTGGTAACTGAAAGGAGGATAGATTGCAGTGGGGAGGGACTTTAATCAGGGAAACCAACTGAAGAATCACTAATTTTGAGAATACTTATGGATTGTGATGTAGGTGGGCACTAGGTGAAAGACTTTATATATTGCTGTGGAGACCTTGGGGGAGATGTAAAATAGTGAGCCCCTGGAGCAATGATACTAACCAGGAGAGCGGTCAACTCTTTAGTCATCTCAAGTGCTTTCCTCTTTTTGGGGTGGAAGGTCTCAATTACAACCAGCTTATGCTGTAAGTTCACCTACAGAATAGTATTGTAAATCTGAAGGACCATATAGATGCCCAGAAAAGGATAGCTGGAGGGAGAGGGATAGACTTCATGTTCTAGTGCTTTCCACATGAAGGGCAGCCTCAAGTGAAGGGCAGTACTCTAGATGACTATATATATATATATATATATATATATATATATATATATATGTCCTTGGAAAAGGTGAGGCTCACCAAAGAGGAAAAGAGAGTTCTATTTGCTATTGAAGGATTCAGATGTGAGTTTACTGCAACTCAAGTCAACAAGCATTGATTAAGCGTTTACTATCTGAGTCACTGGGAATATAAATACAAGCTAAAAGAAAGACAGTGAAGGTAACACACATAAAGAAGCTGAAAAACAGATATAGGGGATAGGTGTACTGGAGAATCAGGAGATTAATGAAGGAGTGAGCATCACTGGCCTGGGCACTTCCTCACAATGGAGAGCCTGGGGAAAACTGACCAATCAGAAGCTAGAGCCACAAAGCAGAAGCATCTTTGAGGGGTAGGTCATTTTCAGGAGCATGGTGGAGAAGTGCTGAAAATCAGGAAAGGAGTAGAGTGAGCATTTGCATTTTCTGTCAATGAAACAAAGTATTCGATGTGGTGCTTACATGGGAGCTGAGGTTTCTTTTAACTTTTTTCTATTGACCTAAATATAATATTCTGAATGTTAAAAAGAAGATGTTGTGGGCAGCAGTTAGCAGGGAGAAGGGAGGATGAGCCAAATTTAGACATTACCAAGGAAAATCCCAGATGTGGACATGAGCTAAAGAAAAGTGTTGTGGGGGCGGCTAGGTGGTGCAGTGAATAGAGCACCGACCCTGGAGTCAGGAGAGCCTTAGTTCAAATCCGGCCACAGACACTTAACACAAAAACTAGCCATATGACCTCGGACAAGTCATTTAACCCCAATTGCCTTCCAAAAAAAAGGCAAAAAAAAAGAAAAGTGTTGTGAGAAGTCCACAAGACTGAACCCAGCTTGTATAAATTCAGAGTTTCAATTTTAAACCACAGATTACATATGTATGTATATATAATACATATAGATATACTATATATGAAAAGATAACTACTAATACAAATTAGAACTTAACAAATATCAAGCAAGTGGTATAGACAAAACCACAAATGAGGGAATTCAGATAAGGGAGAAAGCTCATCACTGCTCAATGAAGGTTGTATGGATGAGGTGACAATGAAGCAGGACCTTGAAAAATAAGGCAAATTTTAAGAGATAAAGAAAGGCCAAGAGAAAGTACTGAAGACATTTAAAGCATTTTTCTATGCATTCTGTTGTTCTGATCCAAGCAATAATCCTAGAAGGTCTGTAGGAGTGAGATGATTAAGGAAAAGGAAAGTTGAATCTAAGTGGCACAGAGATTGAGAGATATCCCAAAGCACTTTGAAGATTTCTCAGAGCAGGGTGAAAAAGGATTTGCTAGCAATACAGTCCAAATCAGCCCTTCCCCAACCCCTAATAATATGAATAATATAAGAATCCAGGTCTTATTACTTATTCTGAGTAAGTCCACAGGCACTCTGTCTATGCAGCTAATATTCCATACTGCATCGACCGGTCTCAAATTTAGTCCAATATGTGTCAGCAGAATGGCTATAACATATTGATGAAAACAGATCAAGCTATCAGAAGCTATCATCCATCAATCATGCCAGGAAAGCAATGACCTTCTCTGCTGGCAAAATAAACTCCCAGCCTACAATACTCACAGTTAACAATTGTATAGCAATAGACAGTAATAACCCTTAAACAATACTCATCTCAGAGAAGCTGGATCCCACTGAGCCATTTTCCCCACATGTTAAGATAATTTCTAAGTCTCTTCCCTGGTTGCTAAGTTACTAGCAAAAGCATCTTAGAATAAGACTCCCTCATTTACAATCCATCATTCAGTTTCTCTGCAGTGAAGTCTATGAGCCCCCCCTCCACAAAAAAAAATTATGGGCTCCCCCACAAGATGAGGGGATCATATAGATATTAAGCTGGAAGGGACCCAAGAGGCTAATTCAAACCCTTCATATTACAAATGAGAAAAGTGAGACCCAGAGAGGTTAAATGAATTACCCAATGTTATACAAGTAAATATTACAAGCCATGGAAAATATCTATCTTTGCTTTCATTCATTCACTCAATAAACATCTATTAAGTAACTACTGTTCCAGACACTGTGCCAAGCTCTGGGGATGCAAAGAAACACAAAAAGCAGGCCCTGTCCTCAAGGAGTTTAACCTTACAACAACCCTCTGAGATACCACAGGCTTTATTATTCCCACTTTGCAGATGATGAAACTGAGGTTTGAAGATGTTAAGTGCTTTGACCTAGGTCATTCAGCTAATAAGTAGCACAATCCTATTGTACTCATTATCTGGGCCTCCTTAAGAGACAAAAACTTGTCTCTGTCCACACATTATCAAACCTAGAAAAGGAGGGATGGTCTATAGATGGTTTTATAAAGGTCCCTCTCAGACCTACTTAGCTTATTCTCTGTACCTTTGACTCAATCCTTCATTATCTCATCATACACTAATAGAGAGAGCTAATGTCTAAAATCAAGCAGTGGATTATATCCTCTGCCTTCCCATCAATACCACCACCACAGTTCCACCCATTATGCTCCTTCTGCCCACCAAAGAACATTTCTTCTGAGTGAAGCAGATTTTGAGGTCCTGACCATACAAATAATGAGCAATGAATTTTTAATAGTTTCCATGTTATCCATAATCCATGGATTCAATCAGTCCCATTCTGGATGTGACGATTCAAATGTAAACATTCCCCCAAATCTATCAATGTCTGGAAACCAATTAAACTCCGTGGAATATAACTTCACTCTTTCGTCTGAACTCAGGGCATTTGTTCATTGTGAACTGATCTATCACAGCCATGAGGGTGCTCTCTCCCATATTACGCTCAAATTAACAGATGAGGTGTGAAATGAATGATGATGCCACTGACTGATTTATTATGATATATTAGGCTGCCGTGGAACTTAGTTTTCTCCATCATTGGTTGAATCTTAGTGAGACTCAGAAGCAAGATTCACTAGAAAAGCTAGTGAGACCAAGGGGAAAAAACTCCTTACACCCTTTTGGGGACCTGTTGTGAACTATAAGTGAATCAATTGAATGACACAACAGCTTCTACTTTTCAGAAAAGATTGGGAAATAGGAAAGAGAAGGAGATTGTGACTAATGAGGCTATCAGAGCAAAGAAAAGGCAACAAACAGCACTGTGGATAAGGCCCTTAATAGTCTCCAGGAGAAAAAACCTCCCCAGCCCCACCCAAGGAAATGATGCCAGAAACTCTACGTGTAAGAAAGATGGCAGCCTGAGTGAAGCTACCCATGGTGGCTAATGCTGCTCTGAAGAAAGTTGAAGATCAGACCAGTTTTCGTGCTTCTCTTGCTAGCTGACTGGGACAAGATGTATGCTGAAACACATTTATTCCCATCCTACCTAAATATCAAGGGAGATGGTACGGTTCCTATTAAAAGGACAAAGATTTCTGTAAAAGGAAGATCTTGACATGAGGGGCTTTTTTCTATGCTTTTTGGCTCAGCTGTGAGTCTGACTAACAAAAGATCTGAAACAGTCGTGGACTGATTCACAAAAGAACACTAATACTACCTTTGAGTAAGAAAAATATTTTACCATCAAAGATAACTCCAGCAGACAAATGGCGACAGTTGGACCTGCCTTTGGTTATTGATGTTCCGTATTCCTCTGTGGGATGGGGATGGGGAGTAATTAATTTACAAGTTCTTTCTCATCAGTCATCTCTTTGGGAATCTTGGAATGCTCCACAGGCAACTTCACAAAGTGACTGCATTTGTATATCTTGCCCAATGCTTTACATCCCAACCAAAGACTCCATACCATGTTGTACAGAATTCATTCAATATCCTTATTATAAATCCCTCAAGAGCAACAGTCCTTGAAAAAGCTCTAAATCTACCACTGAGCACCAATTTTCTAATAATTGAGTATCAATGGTGTCAGTGCATTATAACATAATTAAATACTAGTTCTTTGAATCAAGGTGATTGGATTGCCCTGTAAACACAAACTGCTTCCAGATTATCCCTCAAAAATAATCTCTCATGATTTCTTAAAGCTAGTGAAGGTAGCCTTAGCTTAGACCAGAAGAAAGTATAAGGAATCTTGGACCAGAAGATGGAGAGAAGGGAAAAGGAGGAAACAGAATTGGGGGGAAAGGAACAAAAAGTGTGGGACAAAAAAGGGACTAAAAGGGACTAATTAAAGTGTGGAAGCACTGAAGACAGCTTCTGACTACTTCACAGCTTTTCAGGTTGTGCATGTATTAGATGCCAGGGCCCCAACCAAACTGCCTATTCAATGAAATCAACAATCCAAGAAAGAGGGGTGAATAGTATGACAAGGAAGAATTGACCCAGGAATCACGATCTTTTGGTTTGCATCATAAACCTCCTGCTAACCAGCAGCAAAATTGGGGGCAAGTACCTCTCCCTCTTTGGGACTCAGTTTTCCTTTCTGTAAGAACAGAGAATGCTGCTAGTTGAAACAAGAGTCTTTTTTGCTCCAAAATGGTATTTCTCTTTTTCACACCCATGGACCAATTTTTAACACTAATTTATTAAGTCCTAGTATAAATAATCACCATGTTAAATAGCTCTGATAGAAAAGTAATGCATATTTAAATATATTCAAGACAGATCATTTCCATGAATATTTTAATGCCCACAGGATGCATAATTTAAAGTGTATCCAAGGTAGGCAGGTTGGAAGTTTTCTAAATTTCCCAACAACAGAATAAGCCCAGCATTGTCTATAGTCCCAACTTATGAATAACCGGACTCTGGTGTATCTTCTGCCAGGGTGGTTAGCAAAGGAAGGCTCTGTCTAAACGAAAACTATTAACTTTCACTTGCAATGTTTGCCACCCATCTGTAAATCTCTTCTGAGAGCAAAAGAATCCATAGCTCCATCTGCTCTCCTGGCTATTGGCAGACTGATGGTCGATGGAATCGTTTCAGTGAGATGGATGACCTTCCATTCCATAGCTCTGCGGATCGCTGATGGCTCTATGTTGTGAACACTCACACATATTCTTTCCATTTTCACCAGATTTGACATTGCAGGGTTCCAATTTAACTGCTTTTCTATACGGTTCTATTCAGACACAATGAGACAATAGTGAGCTAGAGCAGTCAGGAAGACCCAGGTTCAAATCCTGCCTCTGATATTCACCACCTAGTGACCATTGGCGAGTTATTTACTCTATACAAACCTCAACTTCCCCTTAAGTAAAGTGTGAATAATACTGATAGTTAACTCCCACATGGGGTAGTCATGATACTTAGATGAGATAACTTTTATAAAGTATTTCACAAATTATAAGGAACTGTATAAATGTCACTTATGGTCACTTTGAGACCATAGCAAATAATGATAATCTACCTTTCTTGGTCCTAAATCAATCAACAAGTATTTATCAGATACCTACTATGTGTCAGGCACTGGACGGGGCAAAAATGATTCTCTCTGAGACCCAGAGCTCTGAACTTGGAGTCCAGGAGACCTGCCTTCAAGTACCAGCTCTAACACATATGAGCTGTAAGACAATGGGCAAATCATCTCTGACCTCAGTTTCTTTATCAGAGAAATGGAAATACTCCCACTACCTAATTCACAGGAGCCTTGGGAGGAAAGTGCTTGGTAAGCCTCAGCACTATTTAAGTGTGAGCTATTACAATTATTAAGAAATCTTTACTTCAATCAATAGATATTTATTATTGTTCAGTCATTTCAGTCATGCCTGACTCTTTGTGATCCCATTTGGGGTTTTCTTGGAAGATCCTGGAGTAGTTTGCCATTTCCCTCTCCAGCTCATTTTACAGATGAGGAAACTGAGGCAAACAGGATTAAGTGACTTACCCAGGGTCACACAGCTGAGACTGCATTCGAACTTGGGTCTTTCTGACTCCAGGCCCAGCATTCTATCCACTGCACCACCTAGCACCTCCTATGTGCCAGGTACTGCACTAGGCCCTGGAAATATGAAAAGAAGCCAAACACAGCCCCTTCCCTCAAGGGACTTACAATCTGAGCCCACTTCCTCACCTATAAAATGAAGGGGGAGGAGCTGGGGTTAGACCAGATGTCCTCTGAGACCCCTTCCTGCTCTAAATCCATGATCCTAGCTCAGCCAAAGTCATTCTCTATAATGAAAAAAAGTTAATTGGGTTTGTAGGTAGGAAGAGAAGAGATGAGATAAATTGTAGCTGAGCCCCTTACTATGCCTCCGCCTGCCATCAAGTAGTGATTCCCTTCAACAGCCCTCAGCTGGTCCACCTTCAGTTATCCAACTACCTCAGCAAAACCACTTACCAAAACAACACAAAAGATCCTGGAACTCAGAGAAAATTGGGGACAAGGGGTACGAGGGGATAAAAGAGGGAGGGGAAAAGAGGGAGAGGGAGGGAGAGGGAGAGACAGGGAGAGAGAAGGAAAGGGAGAGGGAGGGAGAGGCAGAGAGAAAGAGACAGAGTGTGTGTGTGAGTGATACTTCTGTCTTCCATCTAGTCCAAGACTCCCTTTTCACATCTTCCTATTCACTACAGAGGGACTGGCCATCTTCTTCCTCAGCTGTCTCTTGCTCAGCTTTGACTCATGCAACATGCTCATAGTAACAAGATAGCTTTGCGACCAGTTTTGAAGTCCGTGTATTGTCAGTTGGTTAATATTTATTGACCATTACTATATGTTCAGAACCATGCTGAGGGGTTCAGGCCCTGATGAATACAAGAAAAGTAAAAGGCAGAGCCCTGGCATATAGAAGAGGAGCTCATGATTGAGTGGAGGAGAAAAAAATACAAGGGCACAAAATAACTAGTGGGAAAAAACACTCTATAAGAAACCTAACTTGTACAGTATAATTAGATAATAAGACAGTACTATACATGAGAAAGGTTCTAATTGTGTGGTGCAATTAGTACAAAGGGAGTTAGAGAAATGAGAATTAATTGTGAGCTGAAATCATTGAGAAGACTTCACAGAAGATCATAGAAATCATAGATTATTTAATAATGATAATAATAGATAACCCTAAGTGCCTGGGCAGACTGTAAGACCTGGACCATTTCTGTTCCACAGGGGAAAATCTGACCCCTATATGCCTAATGTGAAAGAAGAAAAGATGTAAATTAGGAAGGCTAGATGGCGCAGAGAATAGAACACCGGCCCTGGAGTCAGGAGGACCTGAGTTCAAATCCCGTCTCAGATACTTGACACTTAACTAGCTGTGTGACTTTGGACAAGTCACTTAACTTCAATTGCCCTGCCTTGCCCCCCACCTTGAAAAAAAATATAACTGTAAAGTGTTTGAGAGAGAAGAGAAGAGATAGTGGCCACCTGGACCAGAGCTCAGTCCCAGGAAGAGTCTACACCAGTGATAAGGAACCTGAGACCTTGAGGCCACATGTGGCCCTCCAGGTCCTTGGGTGTGGCCTTTTCACTGAGTCTAAGATTTACTGAACAAATCCTTTTATTAAGGGAATTTGTTCTATGAATTTTGGACTCAAAGGACTGCACTTAAGGACCTAGAGAGTTACTTGTGGCCTCGAGGCCACAGGTTCCCTACCCCTGGTCTGTACATTGCTGCCTGAAGAGTCAGCTAGACATACTGGACATTGACCCATTGGAATGAATGACAAATGCCTCACCAGTTCTCCATGGGAAGGTTTCAGTTTGAGAACTAGACTTACAAGCTTTTTGTTTTGTTTCTTATCGTAGAGACAGTGCTTCATGATCTGAAGAGAACAGTAAATGCTGAAAAGAATGCCCATACTGGATGCATGGAGGCTATTTATTCATTTCTAATGTTCTGATTAAAATTGTAGATGCTGTTTCATAAGCGAGTTGATGAAGCACATAGCTTGTGAACAAACATTATGTGACAGATCTAGCATGTACAGTATAATTAGGTAATAAGACAGCAAAGCACATAATCGAGGTTCTAATTGCATAGTTCAACCAGTACAAAAGGATTTAGAGAGAGGAGAATTAAAGGTAGGAAACAACAGGATAAAGGCTAGAAGGAAGAGATCTTATAAAGTAATCCACACACACGCAAACCCTAGAGCCTAGACCAAAAAGACAAGGCATGCACAAAGGGGTAACTCTAAGGGGAAATAGGCACCCAGCTCCATGACAGGTAGACAGGGCGTGTCAGATACACCAAAGAACCCTTTAGCGTTGAGTAGGATTCATGACGGATGGAGGATGAGGGATTAGCAGAAGCTATAATATGTGTAGCCCCTCTCTCCAACTAGACCTGACTCCAGGTATTGTGACTTGTAGCCTTGTATTTTCTCCCTTCCATTGAACGCAGTTCAATAAATATTTGTTGATTGGAATGTTGTTGTTATTCAATTATTTTTCAGTCACGTCTGACTCTTTGGTTTTCTTGGCAAAGATACTGGAGGGGTTTGCCATTTTATTCTCCAGCTCATTTTACATATGAGGAAACTGAGGCAAACAGGGTTAAGTGACTTTCCCAAGAGCACAGTTATCTGAGTCAGGTTTTGAACCTGGGAAGATATCTTCCTGACTTCAGGCCCGGCACTCTATTTACTGTGCCACCTAGTTGCCTTGATTGGACTGGCTGACCACAAATCCAAATGACCCTCTACTTCAGTGTCTTGTCCTATGTCTGGGTATAGCTGAGATTTCCCAGTCTCCTTTGGACTACTGACTTTCCTGCTTACTGAGTGGTTATGACAAAAGGAGAAGACCTGTTTCCTGCCTCCTGAGACAAAAAGACAAGATGATTTTTTTTATGAGAAAATATGGGTGATTAAGTTTGTCTCAAGGTCACCAAGAAATGCAGATGGCCAGTGACTCTAATGATGATCTCAGTGCCAGGAATCAACAGGGTATCCCCCAAGACAGCTGTCATGATATAGTTTCTGAACATCTTGCCTCTCACTGCTATGAAAAACAGGCCAGCATGCAGTGACAGAACCCAGAGAAAATGAAAATAAGTGAAAATTATCCCTCTGTTCAGAAGTCCAGATAGCACAAAGGGCCTAGCAGTCATCATCCCTGTCACACAGTCACAGAAACATGGAGAGCCAGTCCCATTATGTTATAGAAAGAACACCTAGCTGCAGAGGAGAAGGTTTGTCTGTGGTCACGTAGCTGTTTAGTGGTCGGGCAACAGGACCTACTGTAGCACAGGATAAACAGCAAACAACTGAGAGATTGGAGGCCCTAGAATTGAGAGGGGTTGGGAAAAGTTTCACACAAAGGAAGGAATTTTAGTTGGGAATTGAAGCAAGCCAGGAAGTTAATAGACATGGAGGAAGAAAGAGAGAATGTTCTAGAAAAGGAGGACAGCCAGGGAAAATACCAAGAGCTAAAAGATGGAGGACTTTTCCATGGAACAGCCAAGAGGCCAGGATCAGTGAATCAAAAAGCGTGTGAAAAGGAGTAAGGTGAAAGAAGTCTGGAAAGGTTGGAGGGGGCAGAGTTATACAGGTTTTGAATGCCAAAAAGAGCATTTTGTATTTGCTCTTGAAGGTGGCAGAAAGGAAAGAGTGTTTTTCTCCAGAAGTTGAAAGTGGTTAATAATATTAAATACTGAAGAGAGGTTAAGAAGGATGAAAATGGAGAAAAGGCCATTGATTCAGCAATTGGGAAATTATTGGCAACTTTGGAGGGAACTATTTTAGTTAAATAATGAGGTCAGAAGCCAGATTGCAAAAGGCTTAAACAAGAATGGGAAGTACCAAGTACAGGTGGCTTTTTCAAATAATTTAACTGAGAGGAGGACTGGAGAAATGAGATTATAATTAGTGTTGATGGTAGGGTCTGGTGGGGGCTTTTTACTGATGGGGAGACTCTAGGCAGCAAGGAATGAGCCAGTAAACAGGGAGGGAGAATTATAGTGAGAACAATCTTCTAGAGAAGATGGCAGGGGATATGTCAAGGGTTTGATTTTGGTAAAGAAAAGGGCCACCTCTTCGGAGATTGGAGGGGGAAACGGGACATAGCGGGGATGGTGTGAGTGGCATGTGAAATAAAGGGAAGCAAGGGAAAAGGAGCTTTCCATCAATGGCCTCAATTTTTTCAGTCAGGTATGACATGAGGTCCTCTGTAAAGAAGGTAGAGCTACAGGGCACTATAGCTTGAAGAGAGAAGTTTGAAAAATCTTCCATGGCAAGTAGGATAGATAATTGGTTAGAGAGGGCTAGGAGTATCTCCTTGTTGCAGTAAGAGATCAGTCGATATTAGATAATAGATTTGTACTGCACCCAGTCAGCATAGTTCTTCGATTTCTTCCAGTTCTATTCAGTAGCATATGAGTAGAAATGAAGGGGGAGGATGGTGGAAATGATCCAGTACTGGAGTTTGGCAAGGTGTGATGAGTGATAGGACAAAGGAGCAAGGGATTTAGAAGCAAAGATAATATAGAATTGAATTGGTTCACCAAAAGGTCAAGAATTATAAGTTGTAACCTGAGCAAGGGTGGAGACCTGGGTAAATAACAGGGGACAAGGGTGGTGATGAATGAAGAATAGGGTTGGGCTAGAAAGGCATAGAGAGAGATAGAATGATAAAGGTCATGTAGCAGCATAGATTATGAGAAGATCAATGGAATTCCATCAGAGCACTTGTAGGTGATGACAAGATCAAAAGTATGAGCAGCCCTGTGTGCAACTGAAATAGAGTGAAGGTATAAGTAATGGGACGGCATGTGGTAGATAGAGTAACTGTCCCTGAAGTCAGGATGAACTGAGTTCAAATCCAGCCTCAGACACTTACTTACCAGCTATGTGACCCTGGGCAAGTCATTTAACTCCTACTGACTCCAAAAAAAAAAAGATTCATTGTTCTGCTAGAAAGTTGAGAATCAAAAAAGAGCTTGACATCACAGTTCAAGAAATTATACAGAAAATTGCCCACATATCTTACAAACAGAGGACAAAATAAAAAATAAAAGAACCCACCAGTCACCTCCTGGAAGAAACACCAAAATGAAAACTCCCAGGAATATTGTAGTCAAAATTCATAACTCCCAGGCCAAGGAGAAAAGACTGCAAGCAACTATAATGACAGAATACTATGAAGCCAAGTTAAGATCACACAAGATTTAGGACCACAAATATAAAGGAATAGTGGTTATAGAACATGATATTCCAGAAAGTAAAAGAGCTAGGATAACAACCAAGAATAATCTACACAACAAAACTGAGCATAATCCTGCAGAATGAAAAACAGACATTTAATGAAATAAAGGGTTTTCAAGTATTCTTGAGGAAAAGATCAGTGCTTAACAGAAAATTTTACATTCAAACACAAAACTCAAAAGTAGCATTAAAAGGCAAATATGAGTGAGGAAATCATAAGAAACTAAAAATGTTAATTTGTTTATTTACATTATTATATAGGAAGATGATGCATGTGATCCCTTAGAACTTTATCAGCACCAGGGGTGTTAGAGAAAGTCCAATTAGAGAGCTTCAGTATAATGCTATTATGTTTGGATGATGTCAAAAAATAAAAAGAACAGAATGATGGGGAAGAGGAATGCACTAGGAAAGAAAGAATAAGGAAAATTCTCTCACATAAATGGGGCACACATACAATGAAAGGGATGGAGCAAGCAGGCAAGACTTGAAATTCACTCTCATCTGAGCTGGTTGAAAGAGGGAAGAATATTCATATACACACAGGTGGGTACAGAAATTCATCGTATACAATAGATGAGAGGGAAAGGGAGTAAGAAAAAGAGGGAGAATAAGAGGAAAGATAGATTAAGAGAAGCAACAATCAGAAGCAAAGCAGAATCTTAAAGGGGACAAAGTAAAAAAGAGAAGGATATGTATAATAGAATAGGATGAGAAGAAATATACAGTTGGCATTCTTAACTGTGAAGGAGATGAACTCATAAAACAGAAGTAGATAGAATGGATTAGAAACTATAATCCAACAATATGCTGTTTACAAGAAACATATTTGAAACAGAAAGATATACATAGAGTTCAAATAAGAGGCTAAAGCAGAATCTATTATGTGTTAACTGAAGCAAAAAAGGCAAGTGTAACAGTCAACCTCAAAACAAAAGAAAAAATAGACCTAATTAAAAGAGATAAAAAGGAAAACTACTTTTTGCTGAATGGCACCATAGACAATGATTTTCAATACTGGAGAGACAGATATAGATATAGATATAATTTAAATTCTTAAAGGAAAAGCTACATAAGTTAAAAGAGAAATAATAATGGGAGGGGACATCAGTTCACCACTCCCAGATCTAGACAATTCTAACCATAAAATAAACAAGAAAGAAGTTAAGGAGATGGATATAATTCTAGAAAAGTTAGAAATGACAAATTCTGGAGTATACTGAATGGGAAGAGGAAAGAATGTGCCTATTCCTCAGTTGTGTATTGTACTTTTGCATGCAAAAATTTATTATGACTTTATGACTTTAAAAAAGTATTATGACTTTAAAATCTCACAAATACAGAAAAGTAAAAATATTAAATGCACATTTTTCTGACTATAATGCAATAAAAACAATTATATTCAATAAAGGGCCTCAGGAGAATAGATTAACATTAATAGGATACTAAATAACCTATCCCTAAAGAATGAGTGAGTCAAAGAATAAATCATATCATTAAAGATAATTACAACAATGAGACAACATACAAGATTTACAGAATGCAACCAAAGCAGGTGTTAAAGGAAATTTCATGTTGCTAAATGTTTATATTAATAAAAGAGAGAAAGAATGGTTCAATGAATTCAATGAAAGCGGGCGTGCGACTTATTTTAAAAATTTAAAACTAATTTAAAACTCCAAATTAAACACCAAAATAGAAATCCTAAAAATCAAAGGGGATAATAAGAGCTTTAAAAAAA
>JAQQSW010005276.1:0-14232 GCA_028646575.1 Pseudocheirus occidentalis | reverse complement strand
CTAAACTCACCAGAAGAAAGAGCATTCCACACAGCTTTCTAAAAATTGAAGGATTAAAATTTGTAGCCAAGGCAATAGCAGTTTAAAAGTTTAAGCTACTGTGTAAATCTTGGCATTCTGAATACTTGAATGTGTGCAGAGGGAGAGAAGTAAACAGCATTGCACTTTATCAGTACTGTAAACAAGTGGAAATGCAATTGTGCTGGAGAATAAAATCTATTTAAAATTGGCACCATAAAAAAAAGAAAAAAAAAGAAAACAGGAGGGGAGGGGAGGAGATTGAGTAAGAAGTGGGAGGAGAGGACTCACAGATAAGATGGCAGACTGTGGGAGGCAGTAGACAGAAGTAAAACACTGTTGAGGAGGGAAAGAGTGAAAGGAGAGAGAGGACACATAGAGGAAAAAATAGGATGGAGCGAAATACATTGCTAGTAATCATAATTGTGAACATGAATTTGATGAACTCTTCCATTAAACTGAAATGGATAGCAGAATGGATCAAAAACCAGAATTCTACAATATGTTGTTTATGAGAAACACATTTGAAGCAGAAAGATGAAAGAAAGGAAGAAAGAAAGAAAGAAAGAAAGAAAGAAAGAAAGAAAGAAAGAAAGAAAAAGAAAGGAAAAGAAAGAAAGGAAGGAAGGAAGGAAGGAAGGGAAAACCAGGTGTAGCAATCTTAATCTCAGACAAAGCAAACATAGACCTAATTGAAAGAGATAAGGAAGTAACTAGATTTTGCTAAAAAGTACCATAGACAATGAAGTAATATCAACATTAAACATACATGCACCAAGCGGTACACCAGCAAAATTCTTAAAGAAGAAATTAAGTGAGTTACAGATTCATGACTAAATAAGAGATAGAAAGCATTATAAAATGTAAAACAGATATATTATATTATATTATACTAAAAAGTTCACACACAAACAAAATCAATGCAGACAAGATTAGAGGGAAAGTAGAATGCTGTGAAACAATCTTTTCAGGAAGTTTCTCTGATAAAGACCTCATTTCTATAATATATAGCGAACTGAGACAAATTGACAAGAATAGAAGCCATTTCTCAATTCAAAGGATAGGAACAGGAAGTATTCAGATGAAGAAATCAAAGTTATTTATAAGCATATTAAGTGCTCTAAATCACTCTTTTTTTTCTCCTCAAAACTTTTTTTTAATTAATTAATTTATTTTCTTGTTTACATCATTCATTTACAGAGATGTGGAGTTACAAATTTTCCCCCCATCTTTCCCCTACCCATCCCTCAAAACAGCCATCCCATAACCACTCCCCCAATCTTCTCTCTCCTATGTCCTCCCCCATTGCCCCTCTGACTTTCAGTTAGGGTAGGATAGATCTCCCTACCCCAGTGCCTGTATATCTTAATCCCCAGTTGCATGTAGTTAATAATAATAATAATAATAATATTAAAATAATAATAATAATAGGATATGTATATATAGATCTTTAAATTCTAGATGATTTCCCTTCCTACCTCATCACCCAGGCCCACTGGAAAGACAAACAATTCAATACAGGTATTACATGTGTAATAACACAGAAAATCTCCACAGTTGACATACTGTGAGAGACTGCTTATATGTCCCTCCTTCCTATCCTGCCCCCTCCCTTGTTCTATTCTCTACCCTGTCCCTGACCATTTACAGAAGTGTGTACTACCAGGAACCCTTTTCCCCCATCCTGCCCTCCCCTCTGTCATACCACCTCTCATCCCCATATCGCACCCCCCACTCTCTTGTGTGGCAAGATAAAGAGTTAAGAGTTTATGTCATCCCTTCCCTAAGCCAAATAATATGAGACTTAGGTTGACCCTTTCCCTTTTGCCTCCCTGTTTTTCCCCTCCATTGTAACAACTATCCCTTACCTTTCCTATTTCTATATGAGATGATTAACCCCAGTCTATCTCTCCCTGTCTCCTCTCATTCTAATTCTCTCCCACCTCAAAATTTCACATTTTTAAAATATCATCCCTTCCTATTCAATTGATCCTGTGCCCTTTATGTACACCTATATACACATACTCAGATATATGTTCATACACACATGTGAACCCTCCTATATAGATATATGTACATGTATACATATATAGATATTTTTATTCCCTTCACTTATCCTCATACTGAGAAAAGTTTCATAAGTTACAATGATCGTTTTTCCATGTGGGCATGTAAATAGTTTAACTTTGAAAAGTTCCTTATGATTTGTTTTCCATGTTTACCTTCTCATGCTTTTTGTGTTTGAATGTCAAATTTTCTTTTCAGTTCTGGTTTTTTTAAGCAACAATTCTTGAAAGTCCTCCACCTCATTGAATGACCATATTTTCCCCTGGAACATTATGTTCAATTTTGCTGGATAGGCGATTCTTGGTTTTAATCCTAGCTCCCTTGATCTCCAGAATATCATATTCCAGGCCCTTTTGTTCCCTTAATGTAGAAGCTACTAGATCCTGGGTTATCCTAATTTTGTTTCCACAGTATTCGAATTGTTTCTTCTTGGCAGCTTGTAACATTTTCTCCTTGATCTGTGGACTCTGGAACCTGGCTGTAACATTCCTAGGAGTTTTCTTCTGGGGATCTTTTTCAAGAGGTGATCAGTGAATTCTTTCAAGTTCAATTTTGCCCTTTTGTTCTAAAATATCAGGGCAATTTTCTTTGAGAATTTCTTGAATGGTGCTTTCTAGGTTCTTTTTTTGATCATGGCTTTCAGGTAGTCCAATAATTTTTACATTGTCTCTCTTGGTTATCTTTTCCAGGTCAGTGTTTTTTTTTTCAAGGACATATTTCACATTGCCTTCTATGTTTTCATGTGTTTGAATCTGTTTAATAGTATAGTTATTTCTCCTAAAATCATTAGCTTCCATGTGCTCCAGTCTAATTCTGAAGGAATTATTCTCTTCAGTGAGCTTTTGAAATTCTTTTTTCCATCTAGCAAATTTGGCTTTTTAAGGCACTCTTTTCCTCATTTCCTTTTTGGGCCTCTTTTGACATTTGAGTGAATCTGTTCTTAAAGGTGTTATTTTCTTCATTCAGGTTGTTGACTCTCTTTTCACGATTTTTTTGCATTGTTCTCATTTCTCTTCCCAATTTTTCCTCTTATTTGATTTTCAAAATCCTTCTTAAGCTGATTTATGCCTTGTAGGAAGTCTACATGTTCTTGTAATCTTTTGGCATGGGAGTTCTGAATGTGTTGTCTTCCTCACATTCCATGCTTTGATACTTTTTGTCCCCAAAAAAGGAATCTAAAGTTTGATTGCTATTCTTACTTTGCTTCCTTTGTCTGCTCATGTTGCCAGTCAGTTACTTGACTTTTTAGCTCTATGGAACTCTGCTTCCAGAGGGGAAAGCTATTTCCCAAATTGCTTGGGATTTTGCAGCTGCTGGAGCTATTAGGAGGCCACTGCAGCCCCCACTACACTACACGCACCCCAGGACCACCACCCAAGACTGCAATCTGGATCCTCAACACAAGAGGTCACTCAACACAAGAGCACTTAGCCTCTGAATGATAGCTTTGTCCCCCTACAATCTGCAAGCTGGGAGCTTCTGAAGCAGCCATGTGGAAGTTCCTGCAGGGCCACCACTTCTGTAGCTTCCTCGCCCTGGAGGGAGTTTGGCCAGACCACTTTTCTCCCCCAAATTTAGCTGAGTTCCACTGACCTCTCACTTTGTCTTTGTTTCTTTTGGGTTGATATTTCTGGAAACTGCCCCAGATGCTCCTGATGCACTCTCCTGAAGGCTCCAGATGCAGCTTGTCCTGGCCACCCTGGGGCCAAGGTGTGGTTTCAGGCTGGGCTGGTTCTGGCTCCCAGTGTGCTGTAATGATCCCTTCTTGTTGAGTGGCCTTCAGTGGGAGATGTGCCCCTCTGTAATTTTGTTAGTTCTTAAGTCCTAAAATTTGTTTAGAGTCATATTTTATGGGTATAGGAGGTAGCCATGTGGGAGCTGGGGAGCTCTCCTGCTTCTACACTGCCATCTTGGCTTTGTCCCCTTCTAAATCACTTTTGATTAGACAAATGCAAATTACAACAACTCTGAGGTACCACCTTATACATATTAGATTGGCTAATGTGACAAAAAGAAAGAAAAATTATAGATGTTGGAGAGGGTCTGAAAAAACTCTGGACAATAATGTACTGTTGGGGAGTTGTGAACTAATCCAAACATTCTGGAGAGCAATTTTGAAAATGTGTTCAAAGAACTATAAAATTGAACATACCCTTCAATCCAGCAATATCACTACTTGTTCTGTGTCCCAAAGAGATCATATAAAAAGGGAAAAGAACCTACATGGGTAAACATATTTTAGTAGCCCTTTTAGTGGTAGCAAAATACTGGAAATTAAGGGGATGGCCATCAATTGGGGAATGGCTGAACAAGCTGTGGTATGTGAATGCAATGGCATACTCTTATTTAATAAGAAATGATGAACAGGCAGATTTCAGAAAGAAAAAACTGTAAAGACTTGGATGGACTGAGGAAAAGTGAAATGAGTGGAATCAGGAAGATATTGTACACAGCATCAACAACATTGTGTGATGATCAGCTATGAACAATTTAGCTCTTCTCGGTGACACAATGATCTAAGTGAAGTACAAAGATTCATGATGGAAAATGTTCTCTACATACAGGATTAAAAACCAAACCAAACCAAAGAAACAAACAAATGACAAAAAATACTACAAAACTGATGGACTCAATACATATTGAAGCATATGTTTATTTTCACTTTATTCTTTTTAACATTTTTTTCTTCTGCTCTGTTTCTTCTTTCACAACTCAGAATAATATGGAAAGAATTTTATATGATAGCACATGTATAGCCTCTATCAAATTGCCTAGCATTTTAGGAAGAAGGGAGGGGAAAGAGAAAGAAAAAAGTATTGGAACTCAAAATTTTGTAAAAATGAATACTAAAAATTGTCTTAGCATGTAATTGGGTGGGGGGAATACTCTTAAAAAAAAGAATGGATCCTTAGTCGTGGAGATGCAGCATGGAGTAAAGAAGCTTCATCAGTCTTGAAGTTAGGAATTCTACAATCAAATCTAAGTTCCACTATTCCTCATAGTCCATCACTCCTCCCCCTTTCTTATAGATCAACATTCTGAGACTCAGAGAATGCATGTTATTTGCACATGTTTCATACCTTAACTTCTCTTAAATTCTCATATCCTGTATTCTGAAGTGCCTTTCATTCCCATCATTGGATTTTCAATGTCCATTAGCTCTAATATCTTAGGTTTTAAAATTTCTTCTTATTTAAAGTTTTTAATGAGCAATGACTATATAGCCTATTTAGTGATGTAAAGTGAATTTTTCCTTGTTACCAGTCAAAATGAAGGGAATCTGAATGTGATAGATTTTTTGTTTGTTACAATATACAGAAGAAGGGGTTCATTTGCCTGTTTTTTTGTCCTCATCTTTCTTTCCATGTTAATTTATCTTATGTCCTATCCGTGTTCTCTCCTGTTACCTGATTGACTCTCCCTGTATTTAATGTAGTTAATGATGATGAACTTGGTAGTCCCAGCAAAACGACTATATAAAGATAGTCTACTTCTCAGGAGTAGCCTCTCTGAAGAACAATGTAGACTTCCTATTCTTGCTGTTGTCTGATGATTACCATGCCAGAAGTGGCTCCCTAATGATTTCCCTGATTGTATTCCTTCATTACTCTTCCCTTTCCCACTCTGGAGGTGCCAACTCTAGCTCTACAGTAGAGAATCAGCAGAATGCTCAGATGTAGATTTCTCATCTGATAGCATGTTGACCAGTTTTTGCAAATGATAGCTGCTGACCTGGTTATTTTTTTTTAATATTTGAGGGGGTGAATGTTGTGTTTTACATTTCCTTTGTGACTCCTATCTCCTTCTGATAAAATAATAACCAAAAAACCAACAACAACAAATTAATGGATGACATTGATATAACACCTTAATGTTTGCAAAGTGATTTGCAACATTATCTCCCTTTATTCTTACAACTCTTGGAGGTAGGTACTATTATTATTACCTTACAGACAAGAAAAAAATGAGACAAGGGTTGTTTTCCAAGGGTCACACTGCTATTAAGTGTCTGTGGCTGAATTTGAACTCAGGTCCACGTTAACTCCAAGTCCAGTGTTCTATCCTCTCTGATACCTAGCTACCTCATAATGCTATTTGAAGGGTAGTCACAAGAGATGATTCATCATTATTGTTATAGTTTCTTGTCCATCATTTTCAAAGAGGATCAATGATATCATGATGTTGGGGTAAAAGAGTAGATGATGGGTAACGTCTTGATTTGCCTGTGAATTGGATTTAATTTATGCAAAGTCATCACTCACTCTGTCTCCAGAGTCATCAAAATCTGGTGGCAGGACAAAAGTCAAGACAATTGGAGATGGATTCGCATATAGTAGAGGACCTTGACATCTTCAATATCCACCCATGCTCTAAAAACTTCATAGTGCCAGCTTCATGGCTGTTGGAATAAATTGTTCTTATTCACTCATTCCATCAGGGGAAATCTTAACATTTTCAGGATAGTATAGCAGCAACCACACTTACTAAGGATGGCTGCTAGCACAACTTCTTAGATCTGCTTTACTTGGAAAGAAAGCTGTTTGAGAGGTTGACAATCTTTTAAAACGACATTCATTCATTCAGGCGAAAAGTCAGCACCCTGAACTCCAGAAAACATCCAAAAAAGAAAGTAGAGAGAAAACAAGCAAAGAAATAAAGACCAACAGATAGGGCTTTTAACTGTCTGAGAAATTAGCACAAATCAACAGACATATCCAACTATCTGACAATACCTACAGAATTACCAGAGAGAGAAGCACCAACATCAGGGTTTTTCAAAGCTGAGGGCTCCTTAATGATTATCCAGAGACTCATCTAGTCAAATCACAATAATACTCCTCCAATGGCTGAACCCTAAAGCAAAATGCTATCATCAGAGTATATATACACTACTCAGAGACAGAAGGCATCACAACCCTTGTAACCGCATATGTCATTAGGAATTAGCAAAAGGTATAAAAGTCTTCCTACAATTAAGTTTCCCCTAAGGCTCCACATGAGTCCTATTAATGGGCAAGGAAGATTGTAAATCCCATTAACATTACAGATAGACATCCCCCTAACTCACCAATAGGTTTGATGCCTGTTGGTTACCCTCAATCTGGTTTAGTCCATCTACCAAGATGATTCTCCCAGAGTGTGGCCACTGTGCATGCTACAGTTCTTGGAGCCAGAGGTGAGAATTGGATTATTGGTGGGAACTTCAGAGAAACACTGTAAATGAATGGATAATGAAGCAAGACCAGAACTAAATAGGAGTAAGAAAATAGTATAATACTTTCAGCTAACTATATATTGAAACCAGAAACAAATACACATTTATCTTTTTAGCATGAATATCATTTTACCCATAATATATAGCTGTGAACCACATATTTGCATGATTTCTGAGGAATCATAATAGTGTATCACTAGGAGGACAATGAGGAGACAAATGGTGGGAATAATTAAGCTTCAGCATATTACTGACAATGAATCAGCAAAACTGCCACATGAAATACATCATTCAAGACATTCGTGCTTGGAAAGGAAAGTAGGCAGGCCATGTAGTACAATGAAGGATAACAGATGGACAGACCACATGCTGCACATATCCAAGTCATATATGGGATGGTTTAATTTGGTCTACTACTTGCTTGTAACATAAGTCTTTATGATTGACTGATCATTGACATTACAGAGCCATTAAAATACTGAATTATGAGACTTCAACTAAAATCTCACTAAGCCTTGTACATTTTTCAATTTATCATGCTACTTCTGCATTCCAGCACTTTAAGAGTTTTGTGATTTCCAGTGTGAGCCTCCCCTCCACCACCCTAGACTACAATCCCTCCATGTCTTTAAATATGGTCTTAATGATTTAAAAACCCTTCATAACTTAGCTCCCTCTTACCTTTCCAGTCTTCTTGTACCTTATTCTCTACCACATATTCTTGAATTTAATAACAGTGACCTTCCTGACTGTTCTATGAATAAGACACTAAATTTCATGGCTCTACACATTTTATCTGGCTGTCCTCCATCCCTGGAATTCTCTGTCTCTTCTTCTTTGACTACTGAGTGCCCTATATTCCTTTGTTGCTGATGTAAAATTATTTTAGTCACGTGACTCTATTTGTGGTTTTCTTGGCAAAGATACTGGAATGATTTGCCATTCTCTTCTCCAGCACAATTTATGGATGAAGACCTGAAGGAAACAGGGTTAAGTGACTTACCCTGGGTCTATAACTACTAAGTATCTGAGGTCAGATTTGAACTCAGAAGATCAGTCTTTCTGACTCTAGGTCCAGCATTCTGTCTAGTTTGTCACCTAACTTTGTATTCCTCCTTTGTATTCCTTTGTATTCCTCCAAGCCCCCAAATGCCCCCAACCTTATATGAGAAGCTTTCTCCAATTTCTCAGCTCTAGTGCTTTCTCTCTGTTAATGATTTCCTATTGATCTCTATATAGCTTACTTTGCAAACACACACACACATTTGCATCTTGTCTCCCATATTAGATTTTAAGCTCCTTGAAGGCAAGGAATGTATTTTTTTTCTCTTTTTATGTACTTAACTACTGAGCAGAGTGCCTGGAAAATAGTAAATGTTTAATAAATGTTTATTGATTAATTGATTGCTTGATTAATGGCTACTCTCTGGAACATGGCCCTTTCTCCTTTGCTTCCTCTTCCATAGTTAGGCAGGGTTTATCACTCAACCCAGCTTTGAAGACTTTCCATCTTGTAGTACCCATTTTGGCTTGTCTTTTCCTGGAATTCAAAACCAATAGTTACTTTCACACTAAGAGGTTGTATTAGAAAACTATAGAAGAGATTCTACTTGTATCATTGAAACATTTTCAATAATTTTTTCAGAATATTTCCTAATGAATTGTTGAATATACTAGTGTCATCCAATTTTCTTCAATGAATCAATTATTTCATGCGTCTACTTATACCCCTCTAAATAACATAGCATAGAAGACAGAGAACCAATCATGAAGCCAGGGAAATTTAAGTCTTGAGTTTGTGAAATACTTTTTTGTTGTTTTATTTTGGGGGAAGCTGTAGGCAAGTCATTTAACTTCTCAGTAGACTAAGCAACTCTTTAATACTATATATTGAAGAGAATGCATCAATTTGCTTAAGTGAAAGGAATTTCCTCATGCAAAGGGAGAACTGAATGGAAATACAGGTCCAGTCCCTATCCCTATGCATATGAAATGAACCCTATTCTGGACATTTTGGATGCATTATTTCCATAACAGGCTTGAGGTCACCATACTCATTTTTTAAAAATTTATTGAACTATAGGACTAACTGTTTTCAGTAGAGTACAGTGATTTCAAATCCATTACAACATAATTTGAATTGACTGTCAATTATGCTTTTACTGTCAGTCTCTGCTCCTTTCCTCATCTGGAACAAGACAGCAATGCAACAATATGATGATAAAATGGTGCCTCAAGAATTTGATCTCTGGATAAGTATACAAAAAGACAATCTTATTTCTCCTTTGCTAAAGGCCAACTATTTAGACAAGCAGAGGGTTATGATAGAATACTTACAGGAAAATCACATTTTTCTTATAGAAGAGCTGTGTTAAAGTAAAACAAAAGTCTTTTACTCAAGGGTCTTTTCAGGAAAGTTGACACTTAACATTTATGGAACAGAGCCTAGGTCTCCACTTGTGTGAATTGGGAACAGCAAACTGCACTATTTTCGAAAGCTGTCATCAATTGAACATTTGTAATAAGCTAATAATTCACTGCAACAGGTGTGAAACATCTGGGGGTTTGTTAGATATTAACTGTATCACAATAGATAGTGTTGATTCAGGAACTGCATTAATAGAATTAAAAAAGTTATAGTGCTTTTCAGAGGAGACTAGAGAGGTCATCAAATTCTTTCATTGTTAGGTCTGGGGCACTGAAATCAAGGAGTTTAAATGATTAGTTTAAGGTCCCACAACTAGTTAGCCATGGAACCTCAGTCTCCCATCTTTCAACTGAAAGGTCAAATTATTTTTTTTAAAGCAAAAATAATACTTAATCAGAATGGTAGCTTGAATCTCTTAAGCATTCTATTCTTTCTGTGAATAATATGAATCCTCTTAGAATCAACTGAATATTTACTCTAAATCATGTCCTTCAATTTTATACTACATGAAACTTTCAGTCAGAGAACTTTAATATAAATTGTACCATCTTTCCAAGAAATGATATAATGTTGTCCTAAGTCTATCTATAACATATAATGAGACAATCTCACTTGCACATTTCAACCATTGACTCATAATTTTACCATGAAGACAATCAACTGATCATAAAATCACTGACTTCCCAGGTAATGCTATGGAATTAGGAGACTGTTTTCTGATTTACAGGTCAAAACAAAATGATTTCTCTTCCAGGAGCCACATAGCTGATCAATCTAGAGCATTCATAAAATATTCAAAATAATTTTGTGAACCTATTGTTCCTACATCTTTTTGAACCCTACTATATAAGCCTGTTCTGCTTATATCCCTAGAAGAATTTCATTGTGGATAGTTGAGCCAAGTTCTCGTTAGCCAAACTGGGGGGAGGGGGAGTGAGGGGAATCCTGTATCAATCAGAGTAGAGCCATATATTAGCTCTAAATTGTTTTCAGTACTTCACCAAAATGTTTATTAGCCATAAGTGGAAATTAAAGTCTCTCATAACCCAATCTTATTATTTCCTGCATAATTCAGTTCTTAGGACTTTTTCCAGGAAAAAAATAATTCCTAGTACTACATACAAAGATATTCCCATCTGCTTGTAAATGTCCATAATAAATTTCCCTTTGCATTTTTACATTAACATTAATGTCTCAGAGTCAGGCACCCAACACTACTTCCTCTATAAACACCTGCAGAAAGAACTGAATCACTGAATCTCTAAGCTGGAAGGAATCTCCAAGTCCACTTAGTTCAAACCAGTCTGAAAATCTCTTCTACAGTATCACCAAGTGACCATTCACCATTTTATTGAATACCTTATGATTAGCATAATGACACTATTTTCACTTTCCTGTTTCTTCATCTTAGCCAATTGGCACGTCAAACTTGTTTTGATTTGCATTTCTCAAATCAATAGTGATTTAGAGCATTTTTCCATGTGCTTAAAGATATCTTTAATTTCTACAACTGAAAATTGCCTGTTCGTATCCTTTGCCCATTTATCAATTGGGGAATGACCTGTATTCTTATAAATTTTACTTAATTTATGCATTTACTTATTTTCTAAGTCCATCTATTCCACATTTGGATTATACTGCTTAAAGCTGGTTTTCCATAGTCTCTAGGTAAAATTTTCCTCTCCAAAATTTCCCATGGGCTACAATATTTGCTTCAGGGCTTAAGAAGAATAAAGCTAATCCCCGTTCCCCATGTCAGCTATTAAAATACCTGAAGAGAGCTACCTATTGTCTAATCCCTCCACTCCTTCCCCATTCTCTTTTCAGAATTACATAGCTTCAATTTCTTCAACAGATCCCTTTATCTCTCAAGGCCTTCTCTATTCTTGTCACTCTGCTCTGGATGTTCTACAGTTTATCAGTGCCCTTCACCTAAGACCTGATCATGATAAGCAAGATATATGCTGTCCATGATCTAGGCCTCAGTACCAATACCTCCCTTTTTCTAAACACTGAATCATCTTCAGATAATTTTAGTTATCATAACTATTACATAACACTGGCAACATGTTAAGTTTATAGTCTATTAAGCTGTCCAGTGATTTTTCAAGTAAGATAAATCATCATTCCTCTGTCACTGTGTAATTTGAAATTGATTTTATTTTAATCCAACTAAGGGACTTCCCATCGGTCATGATTAAATTGTATGAAATTCACAAGAGAGTCAATATATTACCTGTGATGTCATTGGTCATCTTATAAAATGAAAGCTAAAACAACAACAATTATGTTTAGTTTATTAAGTTTATCAAGATTCATTTTTGGAATCTAAATTGAAATGTACTACCTATGGAAGGATAGTTCATGCAACTTTGATAAACATGAAAGCTCTATTTGAATCTAGGTCATGAATTAAGAAACAAAACAAGAACAACAAATGTTTAAACCATAGTACCAAAGACAGTACCCTTAAGTAATTCACTAGATTCTTTCCTCCAAATTGGCAATAGCTCATTAAAACTATAATTTGGACAAGGTCATTTATGGTATAATCTAACCCTTGATTTTGCCTTCATGAACCTTGGTGCAGAGAAACCTTATTGTTCCATGACACAAAATGGGTGCCAAAATGTCATAAAAGTTACAATCAGTTTTGACAAGAGATAAATAATGCTTTTGGATGATACTGCATGCAGTACACTGGTTGGACTGAACATGTTTGTGTTAAGCACTTCCCAACTCTTTTTTTTTAAACTTTATTGACTTGTTTATTTACTTTTAGTTTACAAGATTCAGTTACAGAATCACTTGAGTTTCAGATTTTCCCCCCTCACTTCTACCCTCTCCTCCCATGGTGGTGTACCATCATGTACGGAATCTGCAAACACTTTCACATTGTATAATAGTCTGGTTTTATCGAGGCATTGTAACCAATGGAGCAAATAATGGGGAAAAAAACAGAACTAAACATGGAAAAGATCAATAGCATGTGTTGCTTCAGTCTCCATTTAAACTCTAGTCTTTCTAGATCTTTCTCTGAGTGTAGATATCTCCTTCCATTCTGGGACTTGTACAGCTGTCTTTTAACTGCATTGCTGAGAGTAGTCCAGATTATCAAGGTTGGTCATCACACATATGATGTATAAGTAACTGTGTACAAATTTTTCCTGGTTCTTCTCTTCTTACTTAGCATCAATTCATATAAGCCTCTCCAGGTAATTATGAAGTCCATCTCCTTCCCATTTCTTATAGCACAATAGTATTCCATTGCATTCATATACCATAACTTTTTTTCAGCATTCCCCAGTTGATGGGCATCCCCTAAGTTTCCAGTTTTTTGCAACCACAAACAGAGATGCAATAAATATTTTTGTACATATGGGTCTTCCTCCCACTTCTATGATCTCTTTGGGATACAATCCCAAAAGTGGTATTGCTGGGTCGAAAGGTATGCAATTATTTATAGCCTTTTGGGCATAGTTCCAGATTGCCCGCCAGAATGGTTGTATCAGTTCACAGCTCCACCAACAATGCATTAGAGTTCCAATTTTCCACATCCTCTCCAGCACTTGTCATTTTCCTGTTTTGTCATCTTAGCCAATCTGACTGGTGAGATGTGGTACCTCAAAGGTGTTTTGATTTGCATTTCTCAACTCAATAGTGATTTAGAGCATTTTTCCATATGCTTAAAGATATCTTTAATTTCTACCTCTGAAAATTGCTTGTTGATACCCTTTGTCTATTTATCAATTGGGGAATGACTTGTATTCTTATAAATTTTACTTATTTCCCTGTATATTTTAGAAATCAGGCTTTTATCAGAGACATTGGTTGTAAATATTCTTTCCCAATTTCTCACTTCCCTCTCAATCTTGATTATATTGTCTTTGTTTGTACAGAAACTTTTCAATTTAATGCAATCAAGATTATCCATTTTGCATTTTATAATGCTCTCAAACTCTTCTTTGGTCATAAAGTCTTCCCTACTCTGTAAATCTGACAGGTAAACTATTCCTTGCTTCCCTAAATTATTTACAGTATCAGCCTTTATACCCAGATCATGCACCCATTTAGACTTGACTTTGGCATATGGTGTTAAAGGATTGTCTATGCCCAATTTCTGCCATACTATATTCCAATTTACCCAGCATTTTTTGTCTAATAGTGAAGTCTTAACCCAGAAACCGGGGTCTTTGGGCTTATCAAACAGTATACTACTATAGTTATTAACTCTGAGTCTTTTGTACCCAATCTATTCCATTGATCCACAACTCTATTCCTTAGCCAGTACCAGGCAGTTTTGAGGACTGCTGCTTAATAATAGAGATTAAAATCTGATATAGCTAGGCCACCTTCCCTAACATTTCTTTTCATTAATTGCCTTGATATTCTGGGCGTTTTTTTTTCTTCCAAATGAATTTTGTCACTATTCTTTTCTAATTCTATAAAGTAATTTTTTGGTAGATTGATTGGTATGACACTAAATATGTAATTTAATTTAGGT
>JAQQSW010005275.1:0-14232 GCA_028646575.1 Pseudocheirus occidentalis | reverse complement strand
ACTACATTAGCACAATAAGTGCAAAGTGGTTTTTTCTGTGTTTTTAAAGTTTCTATCAAGCAGGAAAGACTCATGAACCCAGCCTCTATATTCTGCTCTTCTCTGAACACTCAGTAGACAGGTTTGACAAATGTCTGTTGATCGACTCCGTGTTGGTGTCTGAGAGCCTTACAAGCTACATTCAGAGAAGCTCATCATCATAAAGTTGTGCACTTGGTTGTGTAAGAGCACTTGATAAGAGCAATTCTTGAAGATCTATCTAAAGAGTTGGGGGCCAGGGGAAGGAAGAGAGAAGAGAGAGAAATGTTAGAATATGTATTGGTGAAAGTGTTTGGGTTGAAAAATACCCTTTATCCTTAATTTAGTAAGAAAAGTAAACACAGAGATGCCTTAGGATAAGAACAGGAGTTTATTCTCTTCCCTGGGAGAAGAGGGCAATCTACCCCATGTCTGAACATGGAGAAGAGGGCAATGTTTCAAAGAGTAGAACCAGAATTTATAGCCCATCTTTTTCAGGCCCCCTTTCCCGACTGTTTCCTCTCTCATTGGTGGAGAGGCTCACCTCACCAAATTCTTCCCTACTGGGACAGCAAGAGAAGAGAGGGGGGGAAGGTCCCACCAAGGCAGAAAACAGACAAAGTAAGGTAAAAGTGATTGATGGCAGCCAGGGAAGGGGAGGGACAGGGAAGGTTAACAATCCCATATTGAGAAATTTTCACTAATTCCACACAAAAGGAACTCATGGTATGAATCTTTTAAAGTCATAAAATGGAACCAGCAGCAGAGACACACAAGCAGTACCCAAGAAATGGAGAGATTTGTTTCAAAGTTCACTTCTAAAACAGTTATTTCATTCTGGAGATTTGTTGTTGTTTAGGTGGTTTTTGTTTTTGCGGTTTTTTGGTTTTTGGTTTTTTGTCTTGTCCAACTTGTGACCCTCTTTTAAAATTTTCTTGGTAAACAGAGGTGAAGTGACTTGCCCAGAATCAAACAGCTAGTAATGTCTGACTTCAAATTGTTTTTCAAATTTTCAAAATTGAACTCAGATCTTCCTAACTCCAGGCCTGGCACTCTCTCTCTACTGTGCCAAGGTTCCCTCAAAAAATGCCTTTATTTGACCTACAATGAAAGTGATATCTGAGTTAGGAACTGAAAAGGAAGTTGCACCAGTTTCCATTAAAAGGAACAAGAGCACTTGAGAAATATAAATATCATTTCGATTAAAATTAGAGAATAAAAATCCATTGGGGAAAATATTTAGCAATTTTATGAGGCAAATGAGGGGATTTAGGAGTAGCTAACAAAAATGGGAGACCATAAAAGCTGAAGATAACACTGATAAAATGTATTTGTAAATGGAGTAGTACAAGTAATGAATGACAATCAAGATATTCAGATTTCTTTTGTTTTTATTTTCAATATTTAATGGCTTAGGAAATAGGGAAAATAAACTGTCAAACTGAGAAAAAATGAGAAAGTAATCCATTTTACATAGTGAACATTAAATATATCTGACCAATTTCATATTGTATTCTATTTTAATGTGAGATGAGTCAAAGAAAACCCAGTCCTTTAAACATAAACAAGGTTCTCTAGCTGCTACTAAAGCCACAAAGAACTCAGTGAGCCTACTTCCAGAAGTGCAGGATGGAAGAATTCTTCTCCTCTCCTCTCAAGAGCCTGCACAGGTACCTTCTATTCCCTGTTAGATTATTGTGTGGTGACAAGAATGCTTTTAACTGGCTGCTGAGTCGGAAGAGTAAATCCACTCTTATAAGATTGCAGAGCCAGGTGTGGGGGTATGGATGGGGGGGAAGTGGGAGAAAGAGAGCTAGATTGTAATAGTAGCAGCAGCAAATTTCAAATGAGTGTGAATTGATTACCTTGTGGCAGTATCTTTAAAAGAGCAATAGCCTTGAATTTAAGAGAACCAAGTTCTACACCTAGATAGACAGATAATAGGCTGTGATCTTGACTGGGTCAATTTGCTTTATTCAGCTTCAAGCTTCCTCATCTGCAAAAAGAGAGGCTGGACTAGAGAGAACGGCCAAGGTCTCTTCAAATTTAAATATTCTATCACTTCTTACTTATTCTTAGAACTGTGAGGCTGACTCTTTTAAAATGTGATCAAATCTTTTAAAATGTGAATTTAGCAGTTGTCAAATCCTGTGTTCTCTTTGAAGTCAGAATCTATATGTTCTTAATTTCAATTCAATCAACAGGAGATAATTCATTAATCTATAAGACAGGACATTCTAGAATCTTTCTAAAGTAGTAGAGGGGACTGGAGATCTAAAATAGTTGCTATATTGTGGAATTTGAGAGAGTGATTCCTCTTTTCTTTACCCCTAACGTTCAAAGAACACAGTGGAAAGCTATGTTGAAAAGTAAAATGCTGATGTTTTGTCACTGGCTATACTTAAACAGGAGGAGCTGAACTGAGTTGAATTGAAGACTCATATCACCGTAACCTTTTAAGAAATCACAATATAATTCTAATGGTGAATATGCAAGGAATTTCATTAGGAAAATTAAGGAAAGTGACTAGATCTGTGAGAGGTAACTCCTCAATTCAGAAACTCCCTCTACCAATTCAGCTCAGTATTTTCTCTGCAACTAAAATTCTTCAAATAGATGCCTAGAGCTCAGACATATTATGTGACTCAAAGTCAAAAAACCAGTATGTATCAGAGGCAAAATGTAAAATCAGGTCTTTCTCATACCATGGCTAGCTCCTGTGGAAGGAAGGGACTTATGGATGGGGTCTGGAGTCAGAAAGACTTTATTTCAAGTCCTGTCTCACATACTTACTCCCTACATGACCCTGGGCAAATTACTTAACCATTTGCCTCAGTTTCCTCATCTGTAAAATGGGAGTAATTATGTCCCTCCCAAGGTTGTTGTGAGGATCATAGGAGAGCATATTTGTCAGAGCACTTGGCACAGTGTCTAGCATATAGCAGGCGCTATGTAAATATTAGTTATTATTATTATTATTATTATTAATTATATAGTAGGGAAAAGTACCTTAGAAGACTGAGGCTAGATCATTACTATATTGCTAGAAATATCTCCTACTCTAATATTTTATATCAAGCTCAGAGACAAATGTACTTTAGAAGAGGGACTGTTGCTTCTTAAAAAGTTTAAATAGCCCATTATTACAATGATGCATTAACTACTAATTTTTTTTAATGAAGATTTTCTCCCAAATCATAAAACAAGTCAGATAGCAAATGAGGTTATTTTGGGATATTCTATTTCCAGCTTTATCCTTTATTAATCAAGGAATTACTTCCAATTTTCTCTTGTTCCACACACTATAGCACACCAATAATTTGGCAAAAGTATCTGGGAGTAGGAAATAGCTTAATGTATGCAGGTACTCCTAATTTTCAGGACAAAATTCAGTCTTTGGTTGTCTAGCTTCTTAATGGAAACTAGACAACCTGGCACAAAAGACAGGAGCCATCAGCTAAGAGGGATGAATCTCAGAAAACATTATAGTTCCTGGTCTCAATCAGCTTTATATAGAATACCACTAAATACTACATACAGGAAGTGGCAATTCCATTTAACAGAATTTCCATGATAAGAGGCTACTCTTACTCCAACAGAGTCAACACTTCCTTTTTCTGATCCCATAAAAAAAGGCAAAAACTCTCACCTATTCTTCAGACTAACAAACACCTGAATTAGCTTGCTGTGTTTTTCTACTCTGATTATGCAACCTAATTATATATATTTATGACCCCATAAACTCATATTTATCTACTCTCTTTCATCTGTGGTCTGCTTTCCTATTGCCTACCCAAAAGAGCTCATCACTAAAAATTATACTGATGGAATTCAATATCTCATTTCAAACTACTAGGAAAAATAGAATCTCACCAAATTTTTTTTAGTGCTACTGCCTGTTCACATAAGGTTTTCACATTAGTAGGACAGGACCTGTGATTTCACTGGGAAAGGGCACTTTGGGGGTGAGGAAATTCTTTTTTCCAATGTAGATCAGCACCTTCTCAGCAACTTACAGACTTAATGTTGCTTACAGCACAGGGTATCCCAAACAGGTCACGTAAGTCCTGAATGTTGCCCAAACCAGATTAAAATGTAATTGGAGAATGTTTAACAAAATAAATAAAAATACAATACAGCATAATGCTAATTTGTAGTTTTCTAAGAATATGTAGCTTTGACCACAGGGATCCTTTTCCATTTCAGTTTGACACCAATGTTCTAGAGCACCAAGAGATTAGATGATTTTCCCAGGATCACACAGCGAGCACATGTCACAGTCAGACATTGATCCCAGGTCGGTGGATCATAGATCTAGGATCATTGACCTAGAACTTGAAGGGATTCAAGTGGCCATCTAGTCTAATTGCTTCATTTCATATTGTTGTTGTTCATCCAGTTTTGCAGACATCAGAAGGGTGATTTCTTGACTTGCAAATGAATCGGATTTAAGTGAGGCAGAGATGTGTAAAGCCATCAGCCCCACGGACTCCTCCAGAGTCCTTGGAGCCCAGTGGCAAGACACTGGTCAGGACAACCGGCAATGACCCATGATGCAGTAGGAGACCTTGATCTTTTTAAGCTAAGGTCTTTCCCGAATCTCAGTTTGTCTGAGGCAAAATTAATTCAGTAATGGAAGCTTAGATCATTTCATATATAAAGAAACTAAGACCCAGGAAGATTCAATAGTTTGTGGAACGTCATCAAGATAATGACAGAGATAGGGTTTTAACCCAGGTTCCTCTTGACTACACAGCCAATTCTCTTTCTTTTGGACTGGGCTGTCTCCTGACTTCCTGGTTTTGATGTTAGCCTTCTATCCATCCACCTGGCTTTTCAGCATCCATAAGATCAAAGATCTAGAGAAGGAAGAGATTTTAGTGGCAATCTAGTCTTTGCCCTTCACTTAACAAAAAAAGAATAAAGTCTGAGAGAGCAATATGAGTCTATAAGGGAGTTGTTTGTTTCAAAGAGGACCGATGATATCCCAGGCTGATCTCTGGACTCACATGAATTGATTGGATTTAAGGGAGACAGTTTCACAAAGTCATCAACCTCACCCTCTCTTCCAGGGTCACTGAAGTCCAGTGGCAAGACAAAGTCAGTATGACTGGTAATGGCCTGGGATGCAGTAGAGGACCTGGGCATCTTCCATGTCTGACCAAGTGTTAAATGTTCCACAGCACCTGCATCAGCCACCTTAACAAATCGTCCTCATCTGCCTATTCTGCTAGGGGAAGTCTTCATATGCTTGAGGCAGACATCCCCCTAATTCACAGACAGCTTTGAGGCACGTTGGTTACCCACAACCTGGTTTAGCCCATCTACTAAGATGGTTTTATTGCAGTGTGGGCACTTTGTATGTTACAACTTCTTGGAGTCACAAGTGAGAGTTGGATGAAGGTGGACACCAAAGGTAGATGAGTAGCCCTGAAAGGGCTCACCAAGCTCTTATAGAAGTGCTAGGCCCCCCTGTGCTAGTCCTCCCTGAATACCCCATGTAAGAGTATCATAGAAGGAGAATTGGATTTGGAGTAAATGCCAGCCACTTTGTTAAACCTTTTACAAATATTTCATTTGATCTTCAAAATTGCTCTGAAAGACAGGTACTTTTATTATCCTTATTTTATAGTCTGAGGAATCTAACAAAGTTTGGTGACTTTTCTAGTCACACAGCTAACTGAGACCAGATGTGAAACTAGGTCTTCTTTCAGGCACAGTGCTCTATCCACTAGCCATCTCAAGTGAAAGGACCTAGGTTCAAATCTGCAGCATGCCACCTGCGTTATCATAACTGCCACCTCTCCAGAATTACATTTCTTCATCTGTAAATGAGGGGCTGGAAAATTAGAAGTAATCTTGCTCGAGGAGTATATGATACACTATCTGAAAAGAGGGAAGAAATAGACAAAGAGTTCTGGAAATAAATTACAACCTTGACAAAGGCAAATATTATTATAGTAGTGACTGAAGAATTCAGTTCCCCAGATATCTGTTGGAACTCTCTCTCTCTACCAAAAGCAAAGAAGCTAATAAATTTTTGGCTTGACAGTGATAATTTCATTCATCCAAATGTTGAAAAAATGCAGGAAATTGATATTCTAGAAGCACAATAAGAATTAATCGCTAAAGTAGAAATGACAGGAACCTCAAGAGAAAGGCAACACTCCTTAGAATTCATGATAGAAGAGAGAAAAGCTGGGAATAATCTCACATGATCCATACAATATGGGAGAGCAGATTTCAAAGAGTTCAAAGAAAATACAAGTAGTCTTCCATGGACTAAAATAAGAAAATCTTAAGCAATGAAATTCTGATGACACTTTAGTTCAAAGAGTGTTGACATTTTAGTCACTTTGTTAGAATAATTCCAAATTGTTATCCAGAAATATTAGTACTTTGTACTAATTCTCAACTCCACCAACAACAAATCAGCATGTCTCTATCTTTCCACAATCCATCCTTTGTCATCACTGCCAGTTTCCTGGGTAAAAGGTGAAACCTCAGGGTTCTTTGTATTCTCATTTCTCTTATTAGTGATTTGGAATATTCTTTCACATTCTTAATAATTTGTTATTCTTCTTTCGAGAACTTTTCCATATCCTTTGGTGATATCTGATCTCAAATATCTGTTAGTTGTATGTGTGTATATGTCACATATATGACACAGTCACCTATCATGTTTATACATATATGAAATAAAATATGGTATGCATTTATATACATACATATAGTATACATTTATATGCATATGTTAAATACTTTTTAACTGATATGTTTGAGACAATGAATTTTTTTTCCCCAATCGACCATTTCTCTTCAATTCCATGTAATCAAAATTATCATTTTTTTGTCTTTTGTAATTGTTCCCATCCTTTGCTTTTTAGGAATTCATCTCCTTTTCACAGTTGTCAAATGTAGACGATCTTCTCTAAATGTAGATAATATAGAAAGTTCTATAATATTCAAGCCATGTATCCATTTTGAACTTACTGTGAAATATGGTGTAAGATGCTGTTCTAAGCTAAATTTAGGCTAGAATGCTTTCTAGTTTTCCCAGCTATTTTTATCAAGATAGGAAGTTCTTTTCTAGGTTCTTTATATTTGGAGACTGGCTTATGGAACACTGGGTTATTGAGTTCCATTAGTTCTAATTCTCCTTTGTCTATTCTATTCCATTGTTCTACTTTTCTGTTTTTTAACCAATATCAAATGATGATGATTACTGCTTTATAAAATAGTTTGAAATCTATAAATGCTATTCCCCTTCATTTTTAATGTGTTTCATTATTCTTGAAATTATAAATCTTTCGTTCTTTCAAATGAATTTTTTTTTGTTTAATTTATCTCTATATAGTGTGTTGTTGGTAGTTTGGTATAGCATTTAATCTAGAAATTGATTTTGTGGGTATTGTCATCTTTATTACATTAGCACAGTAAAACCATGAGTATTGACTATTTCTCCAGCTGTGTAAGTATTTTTTTTAAATTTCTTTGATGAACATTCTATAATTAAACCTATACTAATATTGGGTATGCTTTGGTATGCTGACCCCCAAATAGCAATATGCATTTTGTTACGATTTTGAGTGTAATTTCTTTTCTAGTCTTGCCCTTTAGTTTTCATTGTTCTAACTCCCCTACAAAACTTTTGACATCCCTTCCCTAGGGATATAGAAGTCAGCTCAACTTCATAGTTCCATTTCTATATGAATTGTGTTGCTATTGTGGGTTCCTTTTGTACCCTAAGATCTGACTGAAGATGTTATCACAATTAGCTGCTTTGTTGATTCCTTAGGATTTTCTTAGATAATGATGTCATAAGCAAAAGGGGGTATTTTTGTCTTCTCTTTGCCTATTTTTACAATTTTAATTTATTTTTCTTGCTTTATTGCTACTGATAGCATTTCTAGAACTACATCAAATAAAGTCTTGTTCCACCCTAGCACAAGTCAAGGCATATATCAAAAGAATCTCTACCCTTGGTGCTCTAAATATTACTGCACTAAATACTTTGTATTTCATTACTTTGGGAGATTAGGTAAAACTTCTTAAGCTAAATTTTCCAGAGATTCAATTTAATTCAGGTAGCTGTTGCTGCACATCCAGTATAGAACCACTCCTACATTTTTTGGTCATTATAGGAGATCCCATGAATATGGTGGTAGGTTCTCTACCTTCGAGGAAATCTTCAAACTAGTAAGGGAAATCAGACACAGATTTCAATACATATAATACACATAAGAATAGGAAAGGTTCCTAGGAATGGCACAAGCAGAGGGGATGTAAGACTGTAGAAGGAAAATTTATTTATAGGTAGGAAAATTGATGATGAATTAATACAGCAACTGAACTTGAACACTGAAGAATGGGAAGAACATCCATAGGCAAAGTTTTGTGGGAGTGGAGGGAATGGGACAGGAGGGGAGGGAGGGAGAAAAATGAGGGAACAGGGGAAAGGAGGGGAGGGGAATACATTCCAAATATATAGGACTTTATCAAATGTTTTGAAGTGAGAAAATGAAAGTTCAAAGAGTGGTAATAGCCAAGTATATTCTAGGAATATGTAATGAGACAGAAAGTTTGAAAGTTAAGATACCATCAAAGATGTAGGAAACAAAGACCCCCTCAAGATTTTGAGCAAGGGAAGTGACTCTCCTTTATGAAGTTTACTTTGGAAGCACTGGGTAGGATTGACTGGAGCAGAGAAGAACAGATTCAGGGAAATTGATGAAGAGACTACTGAAATAATCCAAATGAGAGCTAATGGGAGCCAGAACTGAGGTGGCAGCAGTGGGGATGGCAAGTCTAGGATGATTAAAAAAAATAATTGAGGAAATAAGGTCTAAATGCATTTGGAGGCTATTGGACACACAGGATGAGAGGGAGTCTATGACAACCACAGTTTTTTTGAGTCCAAATAGAATAGCAAAAAAAAGTTTAAAAAAATGTTATGCAGTTTAGAGACAGAAATGGAAGTGGCACTTCTATAGCCTGTAGGAAATTTCATGATAATTTTATAGCCAGAACAAAGGGGGAACATTGAGATTAACTAGGAAACAGATTTGCACTAACCCTTCCTCAAAGGGATAGTCATAGCTAAATGGAGCACTTAGGGAAGTCAGACAGAGAAGCACAATTGGTTTATGTAATGGATCAGATAGCCTAAATGCTGTAGTGAGTGAAGCGTATGGTGGTCATTTAAATGGAGAGGTCAAGTAAAGAAGGATTGGAGGGTAGTATTAAGGTCAGCAGTTTGTGGGGCTCCTAGGATTTTCTTCTCTAGTGTTGACAGCATAGAGAGCATGATGTGTTCATGGCTAGCAGCGTTGTCCAGAATAATGGATTATGATGTCCCAGCATCCAGATACAGTGTATACCAGAACTGAGGGGTGAGTGATTACAAAGCTGTATTCCAGATTCAGCCCTGTGCTTTCTGAATTGATTGTTCTGGCTGAGCTGCCTCCTCTATCCCCAGGGAAGGGACGTGTCAAGGATGTGACAGAGGGGCAAGTTTTGGAGGGAAGTTGATTTGCCTGATTTTGAGCACATTGTATTTAAGCTGCTGACAGGACACCTACTTGGAAATGTACAGCAGGCAAGGACTAATGATTCCAAATTTACTTAAAGTTCAATTAATGAACAAGAAGGTGCATTCTAATTGTGAAAAATTATCAGGTCAAAAAAAGAAAAGAACTAGAGGACAAACTATAGGAAGAACATTACCAAATGCTGAATTTACTCCCTCCCCATCAAAAGATATCTGCTAGAAGGAGTGGACACTGCTACCACACTAGCAGAGTGTTGGAGAACACTAATACCTTGTTCAAAATTAGACCAGAAGCACAGGGAAAAAATGACCACCATGCTTCAACTCAGGTAGAGGTTCAGAGAGTCATGAATTAGAGGTCAGACAAAGAGTCAACTGGGTTAAAAAGTTTAGGGGATTCAGTAGGCCCAAAATATAAATTGGAATAATTTTAAATTGCCAAATTTAGCTTTATATGCAAATTTTAGCAATAATAAATCAAATAAAAGAGGATACTTCACATGGCAACTATGCAGCAGCAGGAAGAATCAATGTATCTTATGCAGACCAGTGCTAAATAATATATGCAGACAAAATACTATCTCTACTCTCCTCTTTCTCTCTGTCTCTCTGTCTCTCTCCCTTTCTTTCCCTCTTTCTCACTTCCTCCCTCCTTTCCCTAATACTCTTTCTGCTTTTCTCCTCTTCTCTCCTTCCCCACCTCTTCCTCTCCCTCCCTCTCTCTCTAGCTGTCTTTCTCCTCTCTACCTCTTTCCTTTCTTCTTCTCTCCTTTCACTTGTCTTCTTTCCTTGCTCTCACACTTCTCTTTCTCTCTCACTATCTCTGTCTCTTTCTCTATATCTTTCTGTGTGTGTCTCACTCATGAATTCATGTGTACAAGGAATTATTTGTGCAAACTGGAAATTATTTTGTGACTTACATTCTCAAAAAGCTGCCTATGGGCAGTCATGAAAGTTAAAGCCCTAAGATTGATTTTCTTGGACAGTCAAAGAGAGTTTCTTGTCCTCCTCCCTCTACACTGATCAGAGGAAGTTCATCTAGAGAACTTTGGAGGTCTGGAAGATCTTAGACATTGTACCTTCTCATCAGTGTCCCAGCAGCATTCTTGGAATGGCTGATAGCAGTGTTTATTTTGGGGGCCAAGGGTAGACAGAACAAGATAAGGAAAGCAGATTTAAAGACTTACACAGAGCCCAGCAAAAAAACTACACCCTACTAAGGAGCCTGTCTTTATGACAACAATAAAAGGAATTCTAGGAGCTCTAAGCTATATACCTTTGCTAGAGGTCATTAAGTTCTCTATACTTAAACACACCTTTCCCTGGACACTACATGGGGGAAAGGGTATATCACAGAACTGGAGATGGGGAAATTTGTACCTACAGTGTATATTATTCTACTTTACTAAATTCGCCTTTCTGGGGAAAAGGCCTCATATGTGCAAAAATATTTATAGTAGTTCTTTTTTTTTTTTTTTGGCAGTAGTTAAAAACTGGAAACCATATAGATGCCCTCCTATGGGCAATGACTAAAAAAAACTGCGCCATAAGAAATAACAACATCGACTGTTTCAGAGGAAACTTTATAAAGTGATAAAGAGTGAAGTAAGTAGAACTAGGAAGACAATTGATGTAAAGATGACTGCTTTAAAGGGCTTTAAAGCTCTGATCAATGATTATTCATGAGACCAGAGGACCAAAGCTAAAATAGGTCACTTACTTACTGCCAGAGAGGTGAAGGACTTAGACTGCAGAAGGAGACGCACAGTTTATGATGTGTCCGAGGAATTTTTGATGGATTATGCATGCTTATTTTCAGAGATTCTTTTATTCATTTGGAAAGATGATTGGTGGAGGGGAAGAAATAGCAAAGGCATAAAAATAAACAAAGAAATAAATACTTTTTCATGAAAGGTAAATACCCTCTTTTAAAAACCAAATTTAGTTTGGTTAACTAGTTGTTATCAATTGACAATCATGGCAGGAAATGGGAGTTTGTGAGCTATCGATGTCTTATTTATCCCTTTTAATGTTTCAAATGTTTGTTTTTGCTCTGTCTCATTGCAATTCTTTCTTTTTTTGGATTCACTTGTGGGGCAACAATTGTTTTCCCCAGATTCTGTTGTTCTGTGTATATCTTTGTATTTTAAATGTTTCTAATAAGCAACATTTCATGGGGTTTTGTTCTCTTAATCTGTTGCTCTTTTTCATGTTATTGGATTATTTACTAATTTACATTTAAATTTATGAGAGTTAGATTTTGTTTTCCTCCATGCGTCTCTAATCTTGTTCTTCCCTAATTTTTTTTTTCCAAAATTAGGATTTTTTCTCTGTTCCTGTGTAAAGACAGTAGTCTCCTCACTTATTTTAGCTTATTTTTTTAAGGCAGCTCTATTCCCAACCAGCTCTTTTCTCCTCACTCTCAGTTTCCTCCCTTTTGTTATATCTTCCCTTAGTTTTGAAGTTTTACTTGGTATTCATTTTTCTTTCTTGCATTTGTCTTCACTTTAATTCTTCCCACATTTTTCTCCTCTCATTTAAACAAACAAGTAGAATTTCCACTCCTCTTCTTTTCTTCAATTTGTTTTGTTCCTTACTTTTAAGTTTTGTTTTCCATACCACCCCATTCCCTGGGACAAACAATCTAGACTAAAACCCACACCTTACCTCGTTGTTGTATCATTTTAGTCCTGTATGACTCTTTGTGACCACCATTTGGGGTTTTCTTATCAAAGGTACTGCAGTAGTTTTCCATTTTCTTCTCTAGTTCATTTTACAAGAAAACTGAGGGAAACACTAAGTGATTTACTGAGAGTCATACAGCTAGCAAGTATCTTAGATCAGATTTGAACTCAGGTCTTCCTGACTCTACGTCCAATGCCCTCTCCATCTTAGCTCAGTAGAGATAGGGATTGAGAACAGGAGTCCAACTTCAGGGGGCAATCTTCTGCAAAAATGTCCCTTGGTGAAAAATTAACCATAGTATTCTAGGGAGTTTTTCTGAAACACTTTAACTCAGGGCACGGTCATAATCCTGACTCAACCTAGCATGGCTCACCAAAAACTGTGCAAGATGAAAATGAAATGACTGAGGAAACAAAGGTCTGAGCCTCAAGCATTTTGATTGATTAAGCAATGTAAGGCAATTCCTTGACAAACTGTGACCCTTCCTCATCTTAGGGCTGGACCCCTGATATTGGGAGAGACAAAGAATCTGATTTCTAATTGAAAGAAAGATTAATAACTTTCAGAGATGGGAGGAGATGGGTGAACATGAGCCATTCCCTGAAATCAGAAAAAGGGGTGTCCTATTCCCCCAAAGTGTCCATGAAGAATCAAAGGAACATGAAAACAACAACTAATCAGTATGGGGACAGATTGCAGATAGAACATAGGAGTTGCCTAAAAAGTACAATTGTTAGAAAGCTACTTGCATCAATCTTCAGATGTGCCTGAGTCTGATCAGCAAAATCTATGTCCTTAGTTAAAGGTCTCTAAATAGTCTCCTGAGCACACAGGGCTAGGTCCAAACATCACAATAAGGTTTTCTCTCAATTCCCACAAGTTAATAAAGTTTTCTCAGAAGACAGAAGTTGGATTAGACCCATAATTGAATGGGTCACTGAAAGGGAAACTGAGCTAGCTCCAGAACTGAGTCACAGATAAAAGTCAGTATGTTTCATTCCATTCCCACAATTAACCACTTGTTGTCCTAAGCCCCTCAATTCTTTCGCTTGTCAGGTATTCATTTTCTTTCTTCATGTGATATTCATTCATAGATGCCTGAACTATTTTACCTTATCTGGAAACCACACTTTATTCTGCTATTAATTTCTTTCCTGTTCCTTTATCTGCTTATCCTCAAGTAAGTTTCTTTTTTTCCAGAGTTTTTTTGGTAGTTTCAGTCTTTTGTCCTAATTTTCCCCTACTTTCCTTTGCCTTTAATGAAGGTATTCCTTTGGGCTATATCTCAAAGTGTCTCAGCCTCATCCCATGCTAAGTAATTCACAGGTCACCAACTTTAGTCACTGCCCTAAGTGACTTCTAGGGGATAGACTGGACCCAGCTAGATGCTAAACTTTTTTCCCTCAGGTTTAGTGGAGTGTCCCACAGTGCCTCTTCCCTCAACACTCATGTGTCCCCCTCCAGTTCCCTTCTCTCTTCCATTCTCTGGCCTTAGATGTAGCCTATGATTCTACTCCTCTTCACTACTATCACACTCTGAGCAAATTTCTGACCTTTGCATCTCTGTGTAACTGAGAAGAAGTGAAGTTGGTATATAGAGCTGAGTTTTGTTGCAAGCTGTTGGGTGGATTTATGCAGCTCTGCATAACTAGTGATTAATGATATTTAGTAAATATGAATCTAGATGAGTGATTGATTAAGTACTGATTTGTCCCATGAGAGGAAGATTGATTATTGTATCATGAATTGATTGAATGATTGAGTATTGATTACTGTATTGTGAATTGATTAAAGGCTTTCTTCTAAATATTGTGGCCACTGTAGTAAAACCTGTGTGGCCATTCTAATGTTAAGCTGTTATAAACACTATATTGTGACTTTCTGTGATAAGATACAATGTTGTGAATATTATATTGTGATATACCGTGATTTGTAATGGAATAAACAGAGTGTCACTAGACTGTGTAATCCAAACCTTA
>JAQQSW010005274.1:0-14232 GCA_028646575.1 Pseudocheirus occidentalis | reverse complement strand
TCTCCTTCCTCTGTCCACACAGGGTATTACTTACCATCAGGTGCTCTGCCTAATGTGATGATCTCTGAAAACTCTTGAGGTTTACTGGCTAGATTTCTTTCTTAAGGACCATAACTTAACCCCACATTACTTTGGCTGTCATTACTTGGCCAATAATAGGTCCTAGTCCAACACCCACCTGGTCACTATTTGGGCCCTGATGGCTCAAAGTGAATGTAAATAGCAACTGTTTCTGTTTTGGTCAGAAACCCCAAGGGTCTTCCTCTCCCTGATTGATTTTTTTTTCTGTCTAGGTAAAAGAGGCCAGTCTTTGCCTCATTTCTTGCCTAACCTGAATTACTGAATAGTTGTTGCCTCAATCAAACTGTGACCTGGGAAAAACTTTACCTTTTAAAGGCCAAGGTCTCCCACTGCATCCAGGGCCACCTCTAGTGGTTCTAATCTATATGTTGCCACTGGGCCCAGATGACTCTGGAGGGGGAAGTGAGGCAGGTGACTTTGCACCATCCTCTCTCACTTAAATCCAATTCAATAGCAAGTGATGGCATCATCTTCCTGATGTCGTGGTCCTCTTTGAGAATGAAGGACAAACAACCAGAGCACCTCTGGTATGAGGGCTTTCTGAGCCCTTTTGGGGGATGCTCATTCACTTTTGGTATTCACCTCTCATTCAGTTCTCACCTATGGCTCCAAGAAGCTGCAGCATACCCAGTGGTTATAGTCTGGTAAACCACTTTAGCAGACAGGCTAACCCAAGCTGAGAGTAATGGACAGACCTAAAACCTGCCAGTGAGTTAGGGGGATATCTACTCCAAGCATATGAAGACTTTCCTCAGTAGAATGGATGGATGAAAGCAATTTGTTCCTGTGGCCATGAAAGCAGCTAAAGCAAGGGCTGTGGAGCTCTTAGAGCTTGGTTAGACATCAAAGACACCAATGTCATCTACTACATCCCTAGCCAATTCCAGTCTTCTTCTTTTTTTTTTTTTGGAGGGCAATTGGGGTTAAGTGACTTGCCCAAGGTCACACGGCTAGTTTTTTTTTTTGTGTTAAGTGTCTGAGGCCGAATTTGAACTCAGGTCCTCCTGACTCCATGGCCGGTGCTCTACTCACTGCACCACCTAGCCGCCCCCAATTCCAGTCTTTTTGACTTTTATCTTGACACTGGACTTCGAAGATTCTGGAAGAAAGAGTAAGGCTGACGATTTTGTGCAACAATACTTTATTAAAATCCTATTCATGATAAAGTTAAGACATCACCCACGATATCATTGGTTTTCTTTAAATGAAGGACAAATGAATATCATTGATGACTAACATTATGTATCCCACTTTTAGGAGCATATTCCTTTGGGTTTAAGAAACTTTACTTCCAAACTCTTTTTTAAAATGTAAGCACCCCTGACAAGCTTAGCTTCCTCTTCTATAACATGAGGGTTGGACTAGATGGTCTCCATGGTCTTCTCTAGCCCTTGATCTTAACCCTAATTCTTATCACAGTCTTGGAATTCATTCTCTCCTCATCTTTAGCTCTTGGACTATTTAAGTTTTCTTCAAGAGTTAGCTCAGATATTATTTCCTGAGGGAAACCTATTCTGATCTAATTGAGAGCATATTCTCCTCAGATTATCTTGAATTCACTCACTTGTTTCTGGAAAATCATAGAGGTTATCTAGTACAACTCCCTCATTTTACAGAAAAGGAAACCGAGGCCCAGAGAGAATCATGACTTGCCCAAAGTTAAAGGAAAAGCACATTATATGCCATGACCAACCACACTTCCATAGGACTCATGATGAAACAATCCACCTCCTGACAGAGATGTGATAGGCTCAGTCTAAATTAATACTTCTTTTTATATGGCCAATGTGGGAATTTGTTTTATCTGACTATAAATAAGCTTTTCTTTTCTTCATCTTTCAAAGGGAGATAGTGATAGATGAGAGAGAAAAGACAGAATCTGGTTCAGTGAAAAAATAAAATTTAATTTAAAAAAAGTATTAAATTGCCCAGTAAAATGTCAGCTCCTTGAGGCCAAGGATTGGTTGTTTTCTTATCTTCACATCCCCAGGGCTTAACACAATTTTTTTTCACATGACAGATACTTCATTAATCCTTATTAAATCAAAGGAGGAACACATTAAGTCATTGTAAGTCATCAACAGTGTTACATTCTTAACTGCTTTCCTCACTGAGAACTGAGATATGAACAATGGAGTGGAGTTAGATAGCATAGTCATGGAACAGCAAGGTATTACCTTGAGGCAACATCAGTGGGAACTATGAAGGTGTCCAAAGAGGAGAGGCAAGGACTGTGGAAAGGGAGAAATGTGGTAAGATCAATAGCTATGTGCTGAGAATTTAACTAAGCATTCTTGGGGGACACAAGAGAAATTTCAGGCACGATAATCCTTATTCTTGATGAACATAGAATTAATTGGGAACATGAATTATACATACCTACTTACATACATATATATATATATATATATATATATATATGTATGTAAGTATGTACGTATAGCAAAGAAAATACACACACACACATACACTCACACACACACACCCCAAAACTTCTAGAGAATGCTTCAATGAGGATCTATAGATCATTACAGAAATTCAGAGGAGATAGAGATAATTGATACTAGACTACTATCACAAAAGTTTTCCTGGAAGAAGTGGTCCACAAAGTGGAATTTGAACTTATATGGACAATTGGTCAGGGAAGTTCCCTGATTAACTCAATAAACTAATAGAGAGGTAAACATTGGATCACTGGATCATAAATCTAGTACTGAAATGTAGCTCAGGGACTGTCTAGTCCAGCCTCTAATTTTACATATAAGGAAACTGAGGCATGGTAAAGTAACTTGTCCAAAGTTATATAGCTGTTAAATGCTAGGGTCAGGATTTGGTCAGCCTCTGTTGGGAACTTCGCTTGTACCTTATCAATTGAGAATGAGTGATTGGTGAATGAAAACCAGTTCTTTGAATTAGGCCTATGAAAAGAGGGTTAGGCATAGAATCAGCCTTGTGTATAAGAGCCATAGACAGGTGAAAACAGATTAGGAAGAGCAGGGGTAAGAGGATAGTTGGGTGGCAGGGGCTGCTCCCCAATCCAGTGGTTGAGAGGTGATTATAGCTGCCAGTCATGGAAGTTCCATGTGCTATTTAAGGGTATGCTCTTTGGCAACCCCAGGTTTAGTGCATTGGAGAATTCGAAGATTCAGGCTGTTAGAGAGAATAGGAGCATTTACTGGCGATCACCTACTGAGACCTGGGCTTCTCGGGAGAGAAGGTGTCCCAGCAAATTCTTTGGGAGAAAAGAATTGAGCACTTGGCCCCTAAAGCTGGCGGAGGAGGATAGACTAAGTTATAATAATAAAGCACTTGGACAAGGCACCTAGATTGCACAGAGGTAGACCACTAGGCTCAGAGTCAGGAAGACTTCAGATACTTAATTAGCTGTGTAACCTTGGGCAAGTCACTTCATTGCTGATTTCCTTAGTTTTCTGAAGCAATGGGGATAATAGCATCACCTCCATTGAAGGGCTGTTTTAAGTATCAAGTGAAATAAATTATAAAGGCCACAGTAATGTGCCAGCACATAGCAGGTACTATATAAATGCTTATTCCATTGTTCCTTTCTAATGATCTCAATGATGAGTGACCTTTGCAAATGTGGTTACGTATATGTAGGTACTCTTCATTAACTGTGTTGTATCATATCATACTCCTAATAGCTTATATCAGCGGTTCTCAACCTGTGGGTTGCGACCCCTTTGGGGGTCAAATGACCCTTTCACAGGGGTCACAGGGGTCACCTAAGACCATCAGAAAACACATATTTCCAATGGTCTTATAAACCGAGACACTGTTCCTCAATCTGTCTCCAGGCGGGTCCGCCCACATGCAGATATGCCCACATACAAGTATTAAAGGGTTGCTGCTTTAGGAAGGTTGAGAACCACTGGCTTACATGGAAGCTAGAGACCCTTTTAGCCATAACTATAGAGATCTAGATAAGATGCATTTAAACTCTATTCTGAAATTACCCTGAGGAAACTAGAGATGGAGTTAAAATGAGTAAAAAAAAAAAAAGAGTAATTTGGGTGACTGATCCTCAAAGTTGAACCCAGTGCAGATAAGTCCAGAGTCTGGGGATGCTAGGTTAAGGTTAGACACATGAGAGAGAATTCTGATAAAGAGAGAAAATCAGTGTCCCAGGTATGGGACAACATGACCAGAGGCATAGCAGTAGAAATCAGCACAATATATTTTGGGGAAAATTAGGAGAACAGCCAGATTGGATAGGATCATTAATGCTTCGTTTCTTTCTGTTTCTTTTTCTTTCCATTATTAGTCAACCACCACATTTATTAATCACTTAATATATGGGCTAAGTGGTACAGTGAGTAGAAAGCTAGAACTGGAGTCAGAAAGACCTGAATTCCCATCCAGTTTTGTGCACTTTGCAGCTATATGACCCTATCAATAAGCCTCCTTATGTTCTTTCCTGATCTGTAAAATGGGTATTATAGTATCTACATCCCAACAATGTTGTAAAGAAAAAACGTTGTAAGGAAAAAGCACTTTATAAACCATAATGTATCATATAAATGCTAGGTATTATTAATAGTGATGGTTACTTTTTTCCCTATCTTTCCTTCTGCCTCATTTTTTCTTTCTTTCACATGTATGAAAAATCCATGATTCTTTCCTTAATGTCTCATGACTTCAGCTTTCCTGCAGTTCAATATTTTATGTTGATAAAGAAAACACAACATTTTATGACATTTAACAACCAATTTCAGGGGTACCAGCTTAGCCTAAAATGGTTCCATTAGCTTGAATTACTTCTTAGAAAAAGCAAGGACTGGGAGTGGGGGGAGGCTTTCAATACAACTTTTCCCCAATACCTTCTTGGGAGATTGACCTGAGTAACATCCTAGCAGAGCTGGATATAATTTTTAATTGGAACCTGGTGAGCATGCTCTCATCTCACCAGGAACCTGGTGATGGAAACTGACCTTTTCTCAAACCTATGGGTCAAAGGGAGAGGTGCATCCAGGAATAAGACCAGAAACCAGACAGGTTCTAGCATTCATTCTTCTAGCCCCAGGGAGGTGGAAGTTAAAACCTGTGGTTTCTAATGCTGACAACTTGGAAGCCTGCAATAAGGAAAGAGCAGATGGGAGGCAGCAGGTCTCTGTGGCAGGACTTCCAGGCTGCTAGGAGCAGATTTTGAGAAACGATTCTGAATACTTCCATTCTGCCTATCTGGAGATGTACTTGTGAATTCCTGATCATAACCAATCTATGAGTTTCAAAGAACAGCATTTTCCCTTTAAAGACAGGGAGGATGAGACAAAGAGCAAGAAAAACAGAGAAGTAAAATGGCACCAGGTTTTTTTTTTATTGATTTGTTTTGTTCTGATTAGTAAGATATTTCACAAATCCACATAAAGAACTATTTTTCCACTTGGTTTATTCACTGTCTCCCACAGACACCATGCAATTCAAACCTTCTGACTCTTGTTTATTCCTTTTTCTCCAATCCCACCCACTCCCCCCAAAATTTATTAAGTGCTTGTTATGCTCAAAGCATTGTGCTAAGTGGTAAGTATACAAACATAAAAGCCAAAGCAGTTCCTGCCTTTAAGAGGCCTACATTGGGCTAGAATTATATAAAAAGAAAAGTCTACATGTGATATGGGGAAAAATGATTTATTATATTGTCCGGGGAAAAATTCCTATATCATTTGGAGGCAGCTTGGTGGCATAGTGGATAGAGCACCTGCCCTGAAGACCCAGAGAACCTGAGTTCAAATCCAATCTCAGGCACTTGACATTTACTAGCTGTGTGATCTTGGGCAAATTGCTTAACCCTGATTATCTCATGAAAAAAGAAAAGAGAAAATACTGCATTGTTTAAATCCAACCTTATATGATCAAAGGCTGTCTATACTCAGAATGTCTCCTGACCCCAATAACTTGATAGGAATGCTAGAGATGACTACAAGGTATTTTGAATCTACACAAATCATTCTTGTTTGAGGTTGTCACATCAGGACTTGTGGTGGTACCACCTATGCTTGTGTTGTAGGTTCCCTCATATTTTCACTTTGCCCAAATTTTATTGAATATCTATAGTTATTCATATCTATCTCAGTCTACCTTTCAAATTGTCCTCTTAGCAAAATTGCCTAACTCTGTATGTGTGCATGTGTGGTTCATGGGTGGGTATCCTTTTCTAAATCCTATATAATGTATACCTTTCAGAGCCTGGAGGGGAGGGAGTCACACCTTTTTGGTTCACTTGCCTCTACCAAAAGGCCTAATAAATTTCTTTCTAAAGCTATTTCAGATTCCAGGATCTATTTTCATGAACAACAGTGATTAGTTCAGTAGGGAAATCACACTAACAGCTAAAGGAATCAGAGAAGTCTTCATGTCGGATGTAACATGTGATCTGAACCTTGAAAGAAAGAGATACAGGTAAGGAGGGAGACAAGACGGCACAGAGACAAGAGATGGAATGTTAAATTCAAGATATAGAAAATAGGACATTTAGGCTGGAATGGAGGATTGTGAATGGAAATAGTTTGAAATAAGCCTAGAAAAGTAGTCTAGAGTCAGATTGAAAAAGGTCCTGGAGCATCAAACAGGGAAGTTTGTATTCAATCCCAGGGCTAATAGGCAGCTGTTGGGTCTTGAGCAGGGGAGTAAGGTGGATAGAATTGTCCTTTAAGGAGATTATTTTGGCAACTGTGTGAAGTATGAATTGGAGAAAGGCTGTAAACTGGGGGTCCAATTAGGAGGCTGATGAAATAATTCAGAAAAGAGATCATGAGAGTCAAGACTAAGGCAGTGGTTGTGTAGACAGAGAGAAGGGGAAGAGGTACAAGATATGTTGGAGAAGTAAAATTAGCAAGATATAGTAACTGATTAGATATGAGGTGGGGCCAGATGGAAATATGAAGAACTGGGGTGCCTCTGAGGTTTTGAATCTGGTGGCATTTTCAACAGAAATAGAGAAGTTTATAAAAATGACCATTTTGGGGAGAAGTATAATGAGTTCTAGTTTGGACATATTGAGTTCAAGATAGGACACTGTTAGAGATATCCAATTGGCAGTTTGCAATGGAGGTCTAGAACTCAAGAGGAAAAATAGCTAAATATAAAGATCAAGAGAGGGTTATAGAGAAGAAAAAAGAAGAGAACCCAGAACAGAATAAATACCTATAATAGGTATGTTTGGGTAAAGGAGATTTTCTTCTCTGCCTTTTCTCTGAAGGATATATGGAATGCATGTGTGTATATGTATATTACATATGTACATATGCATGTTATCTACCTATATACTAAACAACCTCCAGAATGCTGTGTCACATTTTTAGATGTTCATAGATAAACTGGAGGCCGTTAAAAAAAGTCAGTACATCAACAAGAAGCATTTATGAAATACTTGCTATGTGCCAGGCACTTGCTAAGTGTTGGGAATACAAATACAAGCAAAATTAAAAAAAAAATTCTGACCTCAGAGAGCTTAGATTCTAAAGGAATGTGGGATGTGGGAAGAAAACACAAAAAGGAAAGCTGAAATGTAGGAGAGAAGAAAGGGAAGGAAGATTGGGGGTGGCATGATAGAGGCAACTGGATTAGATTACACTTTAGAAAGAAATGAAAACAGGGCTAGCATGGGCACTCTTTGCAAATATTAAATTCTGGGAGGAGCTGTCCAATCAGAAGGAAGAGCCACAGGGACTTAATGTATTTCAGAGGTGTGAATTCCAGGGCTGAAGCTGTCTTCCAGGATAGAGTTTTCTGGGACATTATGAGAGTCCTGAATATAGCTTGGTGAGAAAAGAGATGACTGTACTGTGAGTATAATGAAGAGATGGTGAAGGGTTTGGAAAACCTTCCATTGTGGGAAAATTTAAGAAACTAGAAATATTTACTATTTAGAAGAGATTAGGGTAGGGCATGGAAGATGATCTTCAACTATTTGAAAGATTTCCTTCTAGAAGAGGGTAAGAGATGTTCTGTGTAAGAACAACTAGGAATACAAGGCAAAAATGACAAAGAGACACATTTTGGCTTAATTGAAGAAATAATTTTCTAACAGCTAGAGCCATCTGGCAATAGAATGATGTGCCTTGATAGATGAGTACCCACCATAGCATGCTTTTCCATTGTAGAAAGGTTGGGTTGCATTTGGTGAGAGCTTGGACAAAATAATCTCTTAAATTCCTTCCAATTCAAATTCTCTAAAACCTAAAACATCACAGAATGAAAAAAAATTGGGAGTAACACCCAAAGGATATCAGTCTGAAATAACAACCCAGCAAAATCATAAAGAGAGAGGGAAAGTTCAAAGGTATGACGAACCCTGCTACTCTGACAGATGACAGCAATACCACAGAAACCTTAAGAGAAACAACCAATATCATGTTGAATTGTAAATGTCCCACAGGAGACACGATCCAGATGTTTTCATGGAAGTATTTAACACAGTATGCCCACCATCCTGGCATCTCAATTCTAACTAATTGTTGACAAGAAATAAAAATTAAAAAAAATAAACAAAACAAAACATCCGAGCTTTCCATCAGGCTTCCTGACAAAGGGGGGTGACAAATTCTTGCAGAGGAGACTAACTCCACCTAGCCAAAGAATTATAGACCCATCACACACCTCCCACTTTCTATAAACCATTGACAGCAGGCATCACAGCAAAAATGAATGCAAAAGATGTGGATGGAAATGATCACGAAACATCTAGGTCTTGCTGTATAGTCCTCCAAAGCTTGATAAATTGGATGTACTAAGCCATCATTCAGGATACAGCCAGATGTTTAATATCACAGTGATCAAAGTTGACAGGGTAAATGAGTTTTCTCATCTGTAAAATGGGGGTAATAATACCTGTACTATGCCCCCTCCCTGAGTTGTTAGGAGGATCAAATGAGAAATAGCAAATCAAAAGCATCATATAAATGTGATTTCTCAGCTGTTATTTTTTTCCTACCATGAGTATAGTGATACAGAGGGAGAAGAGGTGTGCCTCTGTAAATTCTAGCTAAAAAGTATAATTGTTACAAACTTATCCTGAAAGGACTAGCACTTAGACTTTGCATTGTCCCATCTAATACACTCAAATCATAATTTCATCTAGATATGGCAGTGTAGTGCACCATGTACTGTAGTGTACTGTACTGAAACCTATGAAGCTAAACTCCAGTACTGACTCAGCATCTAATGTTCAACAAACACTTAATGATTGTGCTATAAGGAACAAATTATTTTAGGTGCTTAGGGGCGATATAAATAATAGCAAATCATATTTACACAGTGTTTGTAGTTTATAAAATACTTCACATACAATGCGTCTCTAATGTAACCCCATTTAACAGGTGAGAATCTGAGATTCAAGGAGGATATCCGTTTCCCAGTAACATGGCAGAGATCTAACTGAAGTGTCCTGATTCTACACCTAGGGCATTAATATTCTATACTTCCCCCAAAAGAGATTTATATTATATCTACTTGCTAATTGAGGCAGCTAGGTAGCATGGTGGACAGAACCCTGGACTCGGAGTCAGGAAGATCTGAGTTCAAATCTACCTTCAGACACTTAACTAGTTATATGACCCTGGGAAAAACAGTTAACCTCTCTCTGTCTCAGTTTTTTCATCCCTAAAATGGGGATAATAATAGAACCTAATTCTCAAAGTTGTTATGGGGATTAAATACGATAATATTTGTAAAGCGTTGTGCAACTCTTAAAGTGCTATATTTTTTGAAGAACACCAATGACATCATTTTGAGGGATGTCTTGTCTTGCACATGAATTAGAATAGACTTTGTGCAACTCTGCCTCACTCTGTCATCCGGAGTCATCAAAGTCCAGTGGCAAGAAAAAAGTCAGGACAACTGGTGATGACATTGGTGTCTTTGATGTCTGACCAAGCTCTAAGTGCTCCACAGTACCTGGTTCAGCCACCCTCATGGCCATTGGAACCAATTATTCTCAACTACCTATTCTGGAAGTTTTCATATGCTTTGGGTAGACATCACCCTAATTCACCAACAGGTTTAGGGCCCGTTGGCTACCCCAACGTGGTTTAGCCCATCTGCTAGCTTTAACCCGTACTGGCTGCTGAGCATGCTATGGCTTCTTGGAATCCTAGGTGAGAGTTGTGAAAGGTAGATGCCAAAGATGAGAATCCCTAAAAAAGGCTCAGCAAGCCCTCACCCAGAGGTATCAGTCTTCCCTGAATACCCCATACAGCCCAATGAGTAAATAAATAATAATATAAGTTATTATTAGCTTTAAATTAATAAAAACATACATGATAAAATATACATAAAATGAGTTATTATTATTATGGTGGCATTGGGCAAGTTCCCATCTTTAGGCTTTAGTTTTCTCATCTATAATATAAAGTATTTGAACTGGATGATCTGTTGAGGCCCCTTTCACATCTAATGGACTATGACCTCCCCACACCTGTGAATCCTTCACATAGCCACCTGTGGATTTCCATGATCTAGATGTCTGGCTGTTGGTGTGACTTATAGGCCATGACATTGACTGATCCACAGGTTACAGGCGTGCAAACCCATAAGTTGAACCATTTCCTGACATGCACGGGCCCTTCAGAGTCAGATTTTTCCAAGTAATCCATGAAGTCTGAGTTTTTACAGACAATTCAGCAAGACCCGTTGTCAGCCTCCTGAACTGCATCTAAACAACCAGCATTATCTGGGTATCTCCACAGCCATCAGAACTGTTTATGGGGAGCACAGATATAAATACAGAGTTACTGAAAAAGAAAAGAAAATTGTCCCACTCAGATATCTCATATGACTTAAGAGAGAGGGCAAGACCCCCCCCCCCCCGATTCCCGCAACGGCCAGGAAAAGATTGTTTGAGACCTAAAATGGAAACACTTATCCGCTTGTTCTGGTTCACTCTCCTATTATGCTCAGTTAGGCAACACCGGTGAAGGCTGTTTCTTTTTATCGCTGTCTCTTTTTAACCACATCTGCCGAATTAAATTCTGAGCACTGACAGTGATGCTTTCAAAAGCTCAGAATCAATTCTTCAATCACTCCACTTTCTTAGCTGTGATTAAAAACATGTGTCCCCTAATTAAGCTAACGAGGAATTGTTAATTGGCACAAAGCCCCCCTCTGTGCACACTTGTTAATGTCACCGTCACATTGACAGGAGAAAGAATTTGAATCAAGGGTAGAGTTATTAAGTGACTTTAGCACTAGCCTTAAGGACAAGTGTTTGCTTATGTGAAAGAAGGGAGGGGGAAGGGAAAGGAAAGGGAAGAAGAGACAGATGGTCAGTCATTCAGGCAACAAACACTTATGAAGCACCTACTATGTACCAAGCACTGTACTAAATGCTGTGGGAATATCAAAAGAGTAACAAGATAGTCTCCACCCTAAAGGAGCTCACAATCTAAGATAGATGGACAAAGAAGTCTGGCAATTTCGAGGCTTGAGTGGAGTCATAGGGAAAAAAAAAATTACCTCTATTTTAATGCCAGGAGAAGACTTAGAGTTGGATTTCCTCCTAAAAATTCATACATTCAATTCTCTGATATGATTTACAGTCAGTAGTGAAAGTACCTCATTTGAGTGTAGTTAGAGTGGCATAGTAGATATGCTTGGTTCCACACACACCTGGATGTGTGATGCCAAATACACTGGAATCAGAGGACCAGGGTTCAGACCTTGTCTTTACTTATTTACATAACCTTGAACAAACTGCTTAAATTTTAGGTCTTTACTGTCCTTCTCTCCATCCAAGTTTCTTCATAATATAAAATGGGAGTAATTCTTGCCCAGTCTCACAGAACATCTGAACTAGAATCTGAGCATCTCCACTTAATAAAGGTGTGGTCGTGGACAAGTCACTCACTGTAACCACTGATAGTCTCAGTTTCATTAAATAAATTTTAATGAAGTAGGAGTACATATGTGTACTATTTAACTCACAACTGGTAGGTGGCAAAGTAGATAGAATACTGAGCCTAGAGTCAGGAAAACATGAATTCAAATCTGACTTCAGACACTAGCTGTGTGACCCTAGGCTAGTCGCTTAATCCTATTTGACTCAGTTTCCTCATTTGTAAAATGAGCTGGAGAAGGAAATAGCAAACCACTCCAATATTGTTGCCAAGAAAACCCCAAATGGGGTCACAAAGAATCAGAAATGACAGAAAAACAACAAACATCACAAGGTTGCTGTGAGGATGAAGTGATATAAAGTGTGTAATTAATCAACAGGCATTTACTAAATGTTTAGCATGTACACTGTCCTAAGTTTTGGAGATACAAGGACAAAAGGGAAATGGATGCCTACCCTCGGTTAGCTTGCATTCTGATGAAGGAGATATAGAAAGGGATTATAAACCTTAAAGAATCACCAAAAAAATTACTATTTTATTATGCTAATATTGATGCACAGAGTCAAGTGGATAGGAAACTAGCCTTGAGTTCAAGTCCTTTGCTCTTTTCTTCTCCACCTTGTTTGACAGATGAGGAAGCTTAGGCAAACAGGATTAAGTGATTTCCCCATGGTCACACAATTAGTAAGTGTCTGACACTCAAATTTGAACTCAGGTCGTCCTGTACTGTGCCATCTAGCTACCCATTAAGTTATGGAGAAGATCCCAAATTTCGTGGTGGAGGGAATTTCCACAGTTGGGACTGTTTCCTAAACCAGTGAAATCACATTTCCAGTCCCTCTCCCTGTACTTTTTGTGAAATAGAATAATAGACCAGCTCCCTGAGAAAGAACACCACTAAGATCTGCCTGCCTTCTTTGTCATCCTGCCCATTAAAGGCCTGAGTAGGGCCCTCTTGGCCTCTGCTGTGCAGTGTCATTATTCCTTCTTGTCTGGCATCCAAGACCTCTTGGGGAGGGGAGAAGGAATTGGCAGACAAAGCAGATGCAACTGGGAGAAAATTTTTCAAATTTCTCTGTAATTTCCATTTTGGCAAAAACAGAACTCGTTTCCTGTTTGGCTTGGTGCCGGCTCTATCCTGTGTACCTCTGCATACCAAAGGTAGAGCTCATTTTCCCAAAGGTGTCAAGCTTTCTGAAGGTGAACAAAAGTCCTCAAAGAGCAGAGCTGCTCCCAGGGTGCTCAGAAGTGGCCATGGGGAGGGGGGAGGGAGAGGCTTACACCAAAAACCAGGGACAGACTGGACTGTAGCAAAGTCACTCAGACTGCTTAAAGACAGGATGTTCCAGGAACAGAGCTGGATCAGTCTTAGGCTCTGGCACCTCCCAATTCAGAATTGGACAGCCCAAGACAGCAAATCTAAGTCATAGCAGCCACTTAAACTCTAAATGAAACAGAGTCAGAGCATTTAGGACCTGGGAGATTTCTTAGAGATCATTTTGTCTAACCATCCCATTTTGCAGATGAAGAAACTGGGGTCTGTAGAGGTGATGTGATTTGACTGTACCTAACTGGGTTGTAAAAGCACAACTTCTGAAGTTGTGGGGCTGATTCCTGATCACAGGTCACTTCTTGTCCTTCCCTTCCCACTCCTCAGCCTTCTGCTACTCCTTCCCCTATACTCACTCCCAACCAGGATAATATCTCCTGGAGAACTATAAGCATTAAATCCAATTTAAGGCTATAATGTCTTTGAAGTTATCCCTTGATATACAGAAAAAAATAACTAGAAAGGAAATAGTAATAACCCAGTGTATTTTTGAGATCCCATTCAATAGCCACTTGAAGGAAACTGAGAGGAGAAGAAAGGAAGAAGAAGAGGGAGAAGGAGGAAGAAGAGAGAGAAGAAGGAGGAGTAGCTAGAAGAAGAATCTTGGACAAGTCACTTACTGTGAGCCCTCCAGGCTTTAGTTTCATCATCCCACAAACTGGGGATAGAATAATGTGGCAGGTGTTATCTCTCTAAGAAAAGAAAATAGAATTCAATTCAATAAGCACATACTAAATGCCTATTATGTGCTAGGTATTATGCCAAGTGCTGGGAAAGCACAATAGAAAAAAGTCCATGCCCTCTAGAAGCTTAGAATCTAATGGGAGTTCAGTGAGGTAGAGGACTTTCAAGCATTCTTGATGAAAAAACCAGAACTGAACAGAAAATTTGCCAGTCAAACACAAGAAGCATAAGAAGGTAAACATTGGAAAGAAATCATAAGGAACATATCAAAGTTGAACTATTTACATG
>JAQQSW010005273.1:0-14232 GCA_028646575.1 Pseudocheirus occidentalis | reverse complement strand
GCTTAGTCCTAAAACCAGCATAGTTCAGAATGACATGCATCACCAGATGCTCATCCTCACAGATGCTGAGATATGGTGTCATGCAAGAAGCACTGGAACATTGATGGATGAAAAAATGACTGAAAATTATACCTTGTATACAAAGATAATATTGTTGACCTGCCCTGAGTAGGAAATATGGTTTAAGGAATTTTTTTTTTCTAGAATGTGTGTATGTTGGAGGTGGGAGGGTATGGTTACAATTTATCTATCTTTCTTTTGACCAGACTTCTTGTTGATTCAATGGCAGTTGATTTGTGAGGCAGCTGAATTGTGATTAAAATACAGTGTCATTGTGGAACAGGTGGGGTTATCAAGTTTTGCTTGCTCATTAATAATAAGGGAATATCAGTACTTGTATATTCTTGCAAAGAAATCTAAAATAACTATTTAGGAATTATGATAGGTAGCATTTATTTGGATATTAAGATTTGCAAAGTGCTTTACTTATATTAACTCATTTTGAACAATATACTCTCATACATTTTCATTCTATGGGCAAGTCAGTTATGGACATTTGGTGCCCGAAGTAACTCTCTAAATCTCTAAGGTAACAACTAGTTCTCAATCTGAATCCATGGTGGGAGTTTCTACCCTGAGAGTTAACTATGATGGAATCACAGGTCACCTGCCCCATCTCCTCCAAATACACTACTATGGTTTATTTTTTCATGTTGATGTATCTTATCTACCCCCCAATTGTGAATTGTTATGGGGAGATATTAATCTCTTATCCATCTTTGTGTTCCCAGGTACCTACCATAGCGCCTTACACATGGTGGCTAGGTGATACAATGGATAGAATCCTGGGTCTAGAGTTGGAAAGACCTGAGTTCAAATTTCACCTCGGACCTTTGCTAACTGTGTGACCTTCCAAGTCACTTAACCTCTGTATACCTCATTTTCCTCAACAGTAAAGTGGGGATAATAAAATCATCAGATTCCTCAAGTGAAGATCAAATGAAATATTTTTTTTAATGCTAAGATAGAAGCTGGGACACAGCAGGTGTGATCTAAATGTTAGTGATCTTTGTAATCATCATTATTATAGAAGATACTCAAACATTTACATAATAATAATAATAAGTAAAAGGGAATCTCTATTAATGTTTCTGCTGTGAAAATTTCTTCCTATTTCTATAGGAAATCTGAATACAGAGACTCTAGTGGAGCTCCCCAGGAAACCTTCCTTCATACTATGCTCATCTTTAGTTATTTCCTTAGATGGAGGCAAAAACAGCACTTTTGTCAAATATGCAGAGGACATATAGCCTGAAGGTTCTGGTAACGTGGTAGATGACAAAATTAAGATTCATAATGCTTTGGTGGGTTGGAATGATGCGCCAAATCAAGGAAGATGAAATTCAAACAGAAATGCAGTGTAGCACATGGTCTACCTTGATTATCTCCCTCATACATCTACGTATGCATATACACACATAGATGTAGGAATATATAGTTATGTATCTATATATACACTTACATACATATTTATAAATATGTATATATGTATACAAAATACATAAAAATATACACTTACACACTATGCCTAAGCACAAGAAGGGAAATAGCTTAAAAAATAACAGTTGAAATGAAAAGAATATATGTGTTTTAAAGACCTGAAAACTTAACAAAAGTCAGTAGTGGAACATGGCAAGTTGAAATGCTAGCGTAATCTTAGGATACATTTATAATTGCATATTACCCAGACCTCTCCATTTTAAGAGACATTGACAAACATGCAAAGGAAACATTACAAAGAAGGCTAACCAATTAGATGAAAGGGGTAAACACTATGCCATATGTGAAAAAGTTGAAATAAAGGGGAGCTATATTCTCTAAAGTGGACATAATAGTGTGAGTCAACATTTGAAGGACTGTCATGTGGAAGAGCAATTACATTATTCTGTTTGACCAGAGGGAGAAGAACAAGAATAAACAGGAATTGGAGACATACGTTGGCTTAACATAAGTCAAATAAAGTCAACAAGCATTTATTAAGTGCCTACTGTGTGCCAAGTACTGTGCTAAATGCTGAAGATACATCATCAATTGTTTTTTTTCAGGTGTATCTGACTCTTATGCCCCATTTGGGGGTTTTTTGACAAAGATTCTGGAGGGGTTTGCCGTTTTCTTCTCCACCTCATTTTACCAGTGAAAACTAAGGCAAATAGGTGACTTGCCCAGGATGACACCGTTAAGTATCTGAGACCACATTTGAACTAAGGAAGATGAGATTTCCTGACTCCAGGACAGTATTCTATCTACTGTATACTCAGCTTCCCCACTAGATATACGAAGAAAAGAAAAAATCAGTTTCTCTGTTTTCAAGGAGTTCACAGTCTAACCAGGGGGAGACAACATATAAACATTTATGTACAAACAAGATAAACATATAGGATAAACTGGATAATCACAAAATAAAGAGAATAAACATTATAGAGGCCTAGGAAAAGTTTTCTGAAGAAGGTAAGATTTAACTGAGACTTTAAGGAATCTATGGAAACCAGAAGGCGGAGGTGATGAGGGAGAAAATCCTAGAGACAGTCAATCAAAATGCACAGTCAGAAGATGGAGTGATTTATGCAAAAAACAGCAAGAATGACAGTCACTGAATTATAGATTATGTGGAGAAGAGGAAGATGTAAAAAGACTGGAAAGGTAAGCAGGAGTAAGCTTATGTAGGGCTTTAAAAGTCAGAGGATTGTATATTTGATCCTGGAGGCAATAGGGAGCCACTGGACTTTATTGACTAGGGGAGTGATATGGTCACACTAGTTCATTAGGAAGATCATTTTGATAGCTGAATGGGGGATGAACTGGAATTTGGAGATACTTGAGACAGAAGAAACATTCTAACAATTTCGGCCATTTCCAAATACAATTAGACTATCTCAGAAGTTCGTGATTTCTCTTTACTGGCTTTGAGAAGATGCTGAACCATCACTTTTTGAGAACATTATAGAGGCAATTCACACTCTAGGTATGCATGGGTTGGATTCTATGACCTCAAAATTCCCTGAGTCTACATGGGAGTAATACTTGTAAGCAGCACCTTTGTGAGTTATTATTGAAATCTTAACTAATCTAATCCGTATTTTCATTCCAGAAATGCAAATAGCTAAGAACAAAGGATCATGAGGACAAATGGCTAATAAAATAGCCTCCCAATATACAATCTAAATATTGATTTTGTATGTTATCCTGTATATTAAATTTACAGCACCAGGAGCAAGTGTTTCTATTGACTAATGCAATGACCTCTCAAGTCTAGAAAGTTGATGGTGAATCAATGTAAGGCTCTAAAGGAAATTACCTTCATTATTTTAATTGCTTATTACTCTAGTACGTGGTTCCTCCACATACTATGACATAATCTCTGCTGAAAAAGAACACATGACTAGGTAACAGGATCCCAGGGTTCCAGTTCTCATTCTACCACTTAACTGACTATGTAACCTTGGGCAAGTCATGTCATTTCTCTGGCCTTAGTAATTTTAATAATAAAGGGGTTGGACTATACAGGAGTCAAGATTTTTAAAATGTAAAAAAAAAAACCCAACAACAACCCTGTCTTATGTGTCACAGAAAAAAACAAACAAACCAGGAAGTGGACAGATTTAGCACACAGGCAGTATTTGCTCACTCCTAAGTGAAAAATCAAATTCCACCACGCTCTGAAGAAATGGTTTTATTAATGATGGAATATTAAATTGATATCATTACTTCCAAATGAAAAACAGAAAGAGGACATAAGTTTCTGTTTGCCAATTACAAAAAGAAAAGAAATTTTTCTTATGCATCATTTCTATTGTATGATCTTTTACATTTTCTATATACCAGAATTTCAGAACTCAAGTTACAGATTCAGATAATTCTAAAACATCCTTACCCAGTGGCAGAAAATATCAGTGATGATCAGTATTAGATCAAGGTTTTAGAACTTATCCAAGAAGACAAGATGTCTAATCCCAGCTTCCTAATGCCATCTAAGGAGCTCTAAAACAGTATATGTATGCAATGCATTTTTTTCAAATTTCTTTCCAGTAAAATAAAAAAAACATCTTGTCAGATATAATATCAGGAACAACAAAAGAGAGTATAGTGTAACTACATAGGTGTCAAACACACAGATGGCAGAACCAGATTAAAGTTTTAAGGGGAAAACAGTTTACAAAATAAATAGAAATACAATAGTATATAGAGAATGTCAATACATGGGCTTTAAAATCAATATGGGCAAAAAAAAAAAAAAGGCGGCTAGGTGGCGCAGTGAATGGAGCACCAGCTGTGGAGTCAGGAGTACCTGAGTTCAGATCCAACCTCAGACACTTAACACAAAAAACTAGCCGTGTGACCTTGGGCAAGTCACTTAACCCCAACTGCCCTCCAAAAAGCAAAAAATAAAAATAAAAAAATAAAATAAAATCAATATGGGCAAGAAAGGATTTTTATGAAGTGTTAATGGTCCCCATTTCTATCTGAGTTTGACACCACTGGTGTAGTAGACAGAGAGCAGGTTTCACAGTCAAGATGACTTGGGTTCAAGTGCCACACATCCTAGATATGTGACTTGAGGCAAATGACTTAACATCTCAACTCCCCAAGGCAACTCTTCAAGACTCTAAGTTTGATAACTATGGAATAAGTGAAAAGAAGTTACTTATTGGGAGCTCCCAACATGGTTGAAATCACAGACCTAATATCTCCAAAATAATATTTTTTAATTCACATAAGACTTTGCAGTTAGGGTGCTGGCCCTGTGATGAGCATGAACTCAATTCAAATCTAGCCTCAGACACCTGCTAGCTAGTGACACTGAGTGAGTCACTTACCTTTTTTCTACCTTAATTAGCTTATCTGTAAAATGGGAATAATGATAATAGTACTTACCAACTAGGGCTGTTGTGAGGATAAAATGACATAGTATTTGTTAAGCATTTTGTAAACTTTAGAACACTAAAGAAGTCCTAATTGTTGTTGTTGTTAATTCAGTTCAATAAAATATAGAAATCACCTACTTTGTGTGCATGCACTGTGCTGAGCACTTATTATCATCATCATTATTTCTTATAACTCACAACAAGCCAGAAAAGAAATGAGTGACTTCATAGGGAAGAAAAAAAATGTAGATTTTTTAAAATCTTAAATCTCATTTAAAATGAGATTCCTCATTTTGATCAGTAAGGGTAATGATCTAGACCAGGGGTGTCAAATTCAAAGAGAAATGGAGGCCACTAAACCTATACAGGAATCCCTGCCCACAGCATGTTAACTTAGAAAAATACATATTTATAATATCCATGTTCTATCTGTACTTTTATTTATTTTCTTAAATATTCCCCAGTCACAGCTGAACTTCTTTCAGGCAGCACCCTAGAGTGCTGGAGGCTGCTGGTCACATGTTTGGCACTTCTGATATATATGATAGATAAGGCTTTTTTCCAACTCTAACTCCTATGACATTCTTATTTTACAGATCAGGAAAAGGATACGTAGGGGTGGGGATCTTGTGGCCTTAAGGCCACGTGTGGCCTTCTAGATTCTTTAGTATAGCCTTTTGACTGAGTCCAAGGTTTACAAAACAAATCCTTTTATTAAGGGGATTTGTTCTGTGAAGTTGATGGGCTCCCCACCTTTAGGCATTTTGCTCAAGGCCATCAGCTAACACATTATAGCCCTGGGCTCAAATCTAGTCTTCCTGATTCTAAGAACAGTGAAATAGACAATGTGTCTCAAAAGTCTTAATACAGCTTTCAACTATTAATTTCCATAAGATTTGGGATGAAGTACTGGCCTTTACCCTTGGTTTAACTCTATTCCACAGCTTATGACTTAAGAAGGGAACTCTGATAATCAGCTAAATGCAGTTATAATAATATAGAATAATACTTTGCATTCATATGATGCTCTAAAAATTGCAAATCACTTTACATACATTATTTCATTTGAGCTTTACAACCATCCTGAGAGATATTTTCTATCTTCATTTTACAGATAAGTAAACTGAGGTTCAAAGAGAGTTAGTGAATTTACCCACAAAAATTGAATCAAATATTTTATATTGGTTTCCTCCTTAAAATTCATACAATTAAAATTATGATTGACAGAGTGCAGCAGGATTATGAACTTTGTTAGATGGATTGAATATTGCTATGAATACATGAATGGAATGAATAAAGGCAAAGTATAATTGATTCTGCATGAGGTCCACCTTTTCATGACTGGTCACACAACTATCTGAACACAGGTTTTCTTAACTCCAGGTCCGGATACCTATTCTCTACACCACAGAGACCTTCTTGACAGGCCCATCCCTCCCACCAAATTAATGACACATATATATCCCCATCTCTGGCTTAATTAACCCTTATAAAAAGATACAAGACACAATATTTAATCAAAGCACTATCATAGTTCCAGAAGTACCTCAATGAAATCAAGCAATGGCTCTCTCTCCTCACTCTACACCCCCAGATACAATAGATAAACCTCTTCCCCTCCTTATACTCCTAAGGGATAGTAAAGAATGAAAAGATCTTAACTTTTAAACAACTAGACATTAGAATAAATATTATAGTGGATTAGGTCATGAGAAATACACTGTTGCCTCCAAGTGCAAAGCTCACTGAAAGGATATGCTCTCACAGTGAAAGGAGAAGAGGAAAGGAAGGGAGAATAAGCACAATATTTGTAAAGTTCTTAGCATTGTACCTGATACATAGTAGGCACTATATAAATTTTGATTTCCTTCCCCCTTTTTTATCCCCATTATGACACGAGGGAAAGCTTCCAGGGCTCACATAGGGCATTTCTACTCCCTAATACTGTTCAGGTCAAATCCCAATAGCTACCAGCATAGTGGATTGGCTTTCTGGGAATATCTTTTCAAGGAATTGCATTTCAACTCTTAAAAGGGCTGTCCTTTCTAATTTGAAGAAAGATCTGCTAAAGTAAGAGCCTGTCAATACTAGTCCTTTGTTTTCCCCTTTCTTCCTGGAGTATGATTTTTTTTTAATGGAAATCCCACGTTGATAGAAGGCTGTAAAGAGAATAACAATAAAGTAATAAAGTTGTTGTTGTTTTTTAAGAAAACCCACCAGAGCTTACACATCCAAATGAATGCTGCCCTTCAAAGACATCGTACTGAGGAGCTATGCTCTTATATCAAGGACATATCAATGTTCTTCAGTAACTATCTTTTCTGGATAACTATTATATCTCACAGAAGAAAGTTAGATTATTGAAAGCAAAGACTAGAGTTCATTTTGTCTGGGTTCTCTCAGTACCTCTCAGGGAGCTTTACATGTTGTTTTCTGTTTCTTTCCTTTTTTTTTTAAGCTAAATTCATAATTTCATTAGTAGGGAACTCCCAATACAGAATTCCCTCCACCAATGGAGATCTATACCTGCCAGTTATAGGTGCAGGTTTTCTCAAACTTTTTCCACTTGAGACCCCTTTTCACGTTTCAGCAGCATTCATTGGCCTTTCATGTAACAATGTCATGAGAGGTACAGAGTGCGCATGCTGCGTATTCAGAACCAAGGCTGTGGTGAATTTCTACAATGCAACATGGGCAAGCACTGCCAGAAATGCATCAGATTCATTACGTGTTTGATTTTTAATTAATTTTTGGTCATTGCACATTCAGAAACCCTTTACTGCTGCCAAATTTTTTACCACACAATAAGGGATCATGACCCACAATATAAGAAGCACTAAATTGAGTGGCCTAGGGCACTAAGAGGTTAAATTGTCCAGGGTCATCTAGTCAGTGCCTGTCTGAGGTGAAAACTGAACCCAGTTCCTATGTGAGGTGAGACTATGAAGCCAGCTTTCTCTTTACTACACTAGGGTAGCTTGCATTTTGTACCTAGTAGTTAATTAATAAATGAATGTTGAATTGAATTGAATTGTCACAGTTGTTTAGTCCAGATGATGCTACTTCCACTCACCTCATCAACATTCTCATTCATATCTTCATTGCCTTTTTTCCTGGACTACTGCAACACTGCCTTACCCTCATTGAAACTCTTAGCTTCCAGCCTCTGACTTTCCCAATTCATCTTCCATACAGCTACCAAAATAATATTCCTAAAGTGCAAATCTGACTTATGTAACTCCCCTGTTCAGGAAACGTCAATGTTACCCTATTATCTCTAGAAAATAATACAAACTCCTCAGGTTGGCATCAAAAATCTTTCGCAATTTAAATCCAGCTCACTTTTTTTTTTTTTTGGTTTTAAGATCCAGTTCACTTTTACAGGCTTATTGAATATTACTTCTTTCTACATTTTCCTTGTTTCAGTCAAACTAGACTGCTGTTGCTTCCCAGACTCTAAACTGAATTTTCTGTCTTTGTATATAGGCTTAGAATGCATGCTTTCCTTACTTCTGCCACTTAAGAATCCTTGGCTTACTTAAAAGCTCAACTCAAGGGCCAGCTCATACGTTTTATAATTCCTATTTATTAGGGAGCCTAAGGTGGCTCAGTATATAAAGCACTGGGCCTAGGGTCAGGAAGACCTGAATTCAAATCTAGCCTTAGGCATTTGGTGGTATAATTCACTTAAACTCCATCTGTCTTAGTTTCCTCAACTATAAAGTAGGCATAATAATAGAACCTAACTTCCAGAGCTACTATGAGGATAAGTGAAATAATACTTGTACAACATTTAACAAAATGTCTACTTAATATTTATTCCCTTCCCCTCTCCCCTAAGTTGTTAGATCTGGGTCATTCCCATTCTCCCTGAAATTATTTGATTATCTGTTTAAATGTTGTACCTCTCCCCTCCCCAGGTAAGTAAGTCCCTGAGGGTAGGGAATCTTTTCTATTTTGTCCTTTTTTTTTAAAATCAAATGTAACCACGGTACTAAGAACTAGGAACTTAATACGTGTCTATCGCATTGGATTGGATTCCTAAGCAGTTCTGGAGGCACAGAAAATCTTTCACAGTACTTTGAGCTCCTCTTAATTTTTCTTATTTTGTTGAAACTGAATCAGCTTGATTATCCACCTTAATCACTAGGCCTGTATAACTTTGCTATTTTCCAAAAATCATCCTGTAAATACAACTTACCATCAAAGAGAGTATTTTAAAATTATCTCAGTGTTTATATCATGATTCCGGAATAGGAGTCCCCAAAATTGATTTTAGAATTTTTGTTATACATTCATTTCATAACTTTATTTTCACAGCTCTTAGGTAAAGGTTTATCCAGTGTACTGGCACCCTGTCCTGGTGACCACATTCATTTGCTGCACTTCCTTGTCTCAGATAACTGAGAAATTATATTAGCATTGCTGCCATCATTGGCTATATGCCTAGTAGAAGATGCCTAGATCTGTCATGTAAACAAGATAATTGTTGATTTAATACAAATAAGAACTATTTTGTTATTTCTTTGTTGTAGGTAATCCTTGATATGGAAATTCCCTTCACCAATTCAGATTATTATTTCTCTGATAACTTGCCTGGAGCAAAGAGAGGCTCAGTGATATGCCTATAGTCACCCAGTATTTATCAGAGACAGGACATAAAGCTGGGTCTTTTTAATTTTTTTTTTTCATTTTGGAGCAGGTAAGACAAGGCAATTGGAGTTAAGTGATTTGCTCAAGGTCACGTGACTACTAAGTGTTAAGTATCTGAGGTCACATTTGAACTCAGGTCTTCCTGACTCCAGAGCCAGTGTTCTATTCACTGGGCCACCTAGCCACCCAGTAGCCAGGTCTTCTTAACTCCAAGACTGGTTCTCTGTCCTTTAATGCTCAAGTCTAGAGTAAAAGAACTATTCAAAGGGTAGAAATATTAAATGCATATTATATAATATGTTGCTATCATTAAATATAACCATTATAATAGAGGCGGCATGGTACAGTAGATAGAGGATTGGGTTCTGAGATGGGAAGATGAAGGTTCAAAACCTACCTCTGACATTGGCTATTTAACCTCAGGAAAGTCATTTAACCTCTCAGTGTCCCTAGGACACTCTGTAATTGTAAGTTCTAGACAAGCTGCCATTTACATCAGTGGAGGCAGTTTCTATACAAAGAATTCCCTATGCCAACGATATCACAAATGTGCACAATTACAACATAAATGTAAAAAAAAGATTATAATAACAGATAAATTCATATAGTGTTTAAGATTTTTGAAGGCTTTTACAAATATCTCTTTTTATCTTTACAACAATGCTAGGAGGTAGGTACTATGATTCTTATTTCCATTGTGCATTTGAGAAAACTGAGGCAGACAGGTTTGTAATTATTTGCCCAGGGTTACACAGCTAGTAATAACTGAGGGCAGCTTTGAACTCACTTCTTCTTGTCTCCAGATGCAGTGCTCTGTGCCCTGTCTGAATGATTTAATAATCATATTAAAAAGATGGAAAGAATGAAATAATGATGATCACGATCACAAAAGTAAACACAAACCCATTAGCATTTCAGATGCTTGGTTCTATTGGTCTTATCTATATAATTGGGAGCAACAGTGATCCCTGGGTTTCCTTAGAAATCAGCTTCCCCAGCTTGTGGACTACCAATAATGTATAATAACCCTGGACACAAGAGGGATTAGACATGAGTTCCCAGAGTAACTTGTATTATATCTCTGAACAGCATTAGTGATCATGTTTCCATAAAGTGCCTAGTTCTACTTCTGGGTGAGATAGTCCCTCATATATTTTAAGCATTTTCTTCCCTTTTTCAGCAATGGCAGAAAAGCAGGAATGCAATTTGTGCATTTAATCAACATTTCCAATGCTACCCCTTGAAGAGCTATGAAAAATGAAACAGCATACTTCATCATACTAAAGTGTGGAAAGACAAATGGGGCTTGTTTTCTCCAGCTCCATTTATGAAGTCAATCAGTCTATAAATCATCCCTTTTGTTTTGATGCCATTTCCCCCCTTTTATCCAGGGAAATGAGTCTTATCCAAGGGGGTAGGAAAGTAGGAGGGGAGGCTGTCAGAGGGAGAGAGGCAGCTTTCATTTCCCAAAGTGTAAATTGAAAAATGTGTGATTTGGAAGCCAAAGAAATATAGAGGGCACTGGTGTTATTTACAAATAGCTCAATTTTGTCTTTTGCAAAGGCATGCAGGAAAATCATTTTGCCAAAAAAAGAGAGAAAATATTAGCATAATGAATTTTAAAACAAATGGGAAAGCACAAATAAGTTTCTCTCATTTCTCCCATTTGAGAAGTGACTGTGCTGCATTCAAACTGTTAATGAACAGGAGGACCAAGTGTAGAATCAATTACGTTTTGCCTTCATTCATTCCATTCCTGTATTCATAGCAATAATCGGTCCATCTAGCAAACTGCATAATGCTGCTGTACCCTGTCAATCATAATTCTAATTGTATGAATTTTAAGGAGCAAGCCAACATAAGGCATTCGATTGAATTTTTTTAAGGTACGGTGACAAGGCAAAGCTCTTGGGGTTCCATTTGTAAATCTTATCAGTTCATTTATACAATAAGCACCACCATATTAGACCTGAAAAGGAATATTTGAAGTTCAGTTAATGGAAAATTGAATTACGTACTGATAGTGTTATGTAGGAGAGGCTGCCATGCTCACTGTATGTAGGCCAATGCTTTGATATACACATTTGCTCAGTTTGCTCATTTTCTATTTCAAGAATGCCTCCTTGTACTTAAAATATGCCTTTTCAATCTGCAGTAGACATCTGTTCAAGTAACTTTGACTATCACCCCCTAGGCTGTTGCCTAATTTAGGTTATTTACTCATACCTTTCTCTAGATGCATAATAGATTTCCTTTCAATGACAAAAGAACACACCTATTATTTCACTTTGTGGATTAGTTCATACTGATACACTTATAACCTCAGGATTTCTTTGTTGTTACAGCTTTTGATTCTCTTAGAATCTGGGCATCTTTGGTTTAGTGTATGACTCTCTTTTTTAATTTTTAAATTTCATTATCTTGGGTTGCAGAATGTTTTGGTTTTACATCTCTCACTATTTGTGGGCTCCAAGGCTCACTAAATAAGATGCCTGCACTTAAGATTAAATATACAGTAGCTAAACAACATTTGCATTTTGCCACTAAAAGAGATACACAGCATGTGTGATCACGGCTGGGAATGGATAAATGCTGCTCAATTTAAGGTCCGACCCCTTTTACAGGGTATTGGTTATGTTGCCACAGTTTGGACCCCATACTTCTGACAATATGTTTCATGCTTCATTAACTTCAAAAGCTGTGAGGTTTTCAAGCCCCAGTCATAAAATATTATTTGAACCATTTCCATGGAAATGTCATAGTCTGGCATAAAAAAGGAAGGGAAAGGCTTATCTTAAATTATTAATCAGCTTTCCTGCCGAAGGTCCTGTTCCAAATTGGACTGCCCAGTATTCTGAATGTCCATTTTAAATAACAGAGTGGAGATGGAGCAAAGGAAACATTCTTCTGGTCAGGAGGTTATAGAATCCCTGAGATTCTACTGGGAGTGGAAGGTATTTACATTACAATGGAGCTATTTCCAACAGAGAGAGATCTCAAGGAAGCTGTGGGACACTGAAATATTGGAGAAAACACCACCATTTGCAGGCATTTTATAACGAGCACAAAGAGCACACGAGGCTAGAAAGAAGTGAGTCTGAAATGCAACATTTCAGATGTTTCAACAGCGGGGGTGAGAAAAGGTAAAGTTCCAAACACTGAGACTTTTTCTATGAAAAACAATAATAACATCTTTGTTCTGGCCCTAGAGATGGCAACAACTTGAGCTCTCTTCAGAAAGGTGTAAACTCAGCACTTTAAATTAGTAAGTTGTTAGGTACAGCGTCCTACCTTCTTAGGCCAGTAATTCTAATGGAAATATTAAATTTTTCATTGCAAGACAAATCCTATCAGCTGAAGAATTTGTCTTACAAGGCCTGAATTTGAAATAAACCAAATTAAAAATATATATACCAGATTTGGAGTCAGAAAACCTGGGTTCAAATTTCAGATGTCACTTTTGACCTGTATGGCATTAGCCTCAGTTCCCTGAGGAGTTTGAACTAAGTTCCCTTCCATCTCTAATTCCATAAACCCTTTATGAGAAATAGCTTAAGTCAGGACACACCAAGGATTCTGAGCTGACACTGTGACAGAATGAATGCCACAAACTACCTTTACCTTTCTATTTTCCTGGCCCCTATACCATGGGCTGTTATCCAATTTTTTATTGACATGGACCCCTTTGGCAGGCTATTGAATCCTATGGACCCCTCCTCAGAATAATGCATTTAAATGTATAAAATAAAGTTAATGGGAATACAAAGGCAACCACCTAAACTGAAATACAGTTATCTAAATATCTTTTTAAAAACAGTTAACTGGACTCCAGCTTTTTGTTGTTGTTCAGTCATTTCAATCATATCCAACTCTTTTCTGGATTTGGGGTTTTCTTGACAATGATACTGAAGCGGTTTGCCATCTCCTTTTCCAGCTCATTTTACAGATTAAGACCAAAGGCAAGGGGGGCGGAGCCAAGATGGCGGTGTAGAAGCAGCAAGGTCCCGCAGCTTCCACACCGCCACCCTAAACCCCCAGAAAATTATGAGCCCAGATAAAGTCTAGGACTCTCAGACTCACACAAAAATACAGAGAACACATCTCTCGCTGAAGGCAACTCGGCAGCAGGGGCTCATTGCAGCAGCAGAGAACAGAAGCTGGAACAGCCAGAAGCTGAGACCCTGGCCAGGGCTGGGACGGTGGGGAGGAGCTGAGCCGAGTGGGCACTGGAGCCAATCTGCAGGAGAGATCTACAGCCTCCAGCACCTACACATATGCCAAGGCGTGAGGAACAGGACAGGAGAGGGGCAGCTAGCACAGCAGTGGAACAGAGACCCAGCCAGCCCAAAACCGCAAATGTGGCCATGCTAGGCCCCAGGGCAGCCTGGAGGAGTGAGCCTCCCAAGCCTCTACTTCAAAGAAAATCTAAAGCACCTGCCTAAGGGAATCTTCAAATCCTCAGAGACCAGTTAGTGAAAGTGAAACTTTGAAAATTAATTTGGGGTTGGTAAAGCAATTCGGCCAATCTGCCCCAGGGGCAAGGAAGCAGTGGGGGAAGGGAACTGCTGGAACCGGAGGCGGCCCCCACCAGGCTGCTTCAGAGCCCCTGGCCTGCGGACTCTGCAGGGGGGCTGAATTGACTGATCAGGGCCAAGTG
>JAQQSW010005272.1:0-14233 GCA_028646575.1 Pseudocheirus occidentalis | reverse complement strand
AAACATGGCATTACATGACATGATATGACTTGATGTGATATGACATGATACAACACAACATAACATAGCAAAGCATGACACAACATAACATAATATAACATGACATGACATATGAAAGGGAACTGGGCAATGGGAGGGTAGAGTTACTCTTCTTAGAAAGACTTGGAATTTCTGACTGAGAAGAAAGTTGAATGAAGGCATTTTTTCCAGGCAAGATAACACAAAGATTCCCTAGGAGAGCCCAGGATGGTTACTCAGGTAGTGTCCAAGGGCTTCTAGGTGGGAATCCTGTAGTGGATGGAGGTGGGGATACTGTAGAAGTGGAGGCTACATTATGAGCATCATCACTGCATAAAACAGTGAGAATTTGTGGGAGGGAATCAAGTTTACAGAAAGTTTGGCCAGAGACTTAATTTTACCCAGATGATCCTAGGAACATTTAAAGATAAAACTTAAAGAAGGACATTAAATGGGTGAAAATTTGAAGAAATCTTTCCAGATTACTGTAATACAGTATCCTATTAATGACAGTAGAATAACCAAATATCAGCTTGAATTTCACAATTAACAATGCATTTCAGGAAGAAGTAGAAATAGAAGTAAAGAGAATGTGAATAGAAAAAGTAGTCATACCTGCCCTAGGAAATCTGGAGGATGTCTCCAGTGGAGTTAACACAATTTTGAGGACATTGGAGGGTTCATTCTCAGCGTGCCTGAAAGTAGGGAGGATGCCAAATGCATGTGTATGTGGGGTGAATCAGAGCCATTATCATTTAAAAAGAAAAGTGATATAAAAAAATAACTACCAACCACAGACTTACTTTCATATCTCTCCAAGATCTCTGGGTAAATAATCTCTACACATAATGCCTCAGGTAGAGGCTAGCTAAAGGATACTGGGCAAGTCACTTAAACTAAATCTCCCTCAGTTTACTCTCCTCTGAAGTAAAGTTAATAATACCTCAGAGAGTTATTTTGAGGATAAAATCTGAGAATATGAAGGTATGTTATCTTTGCAAACCTTAAAGAGTCACATAAATGATAGCCACTCTTCCTGGGACTATTCTTCCAAATCCAGCTCATGTTGCTGGTAAGTCCCCCAAAGATGGTGGGATGTGCACCCCTGCCCCTCAGCATTCTAGGGGACAACCCAAGGGGCTCAGAGGTTTCTCTAATACTTTTACTCATCAGTCCTCATTGCATGTACTCTGCATTGCTTTGCAGAAATTGTTGGTTTAAAAAAATCATCCCTCCAAGTCTTAAAAAAATCACCCCCATCATCTCCCACAAATACATAGAGTACAGTAGGGAGAGTGGGCTTACATTTAGAAAGCACATGTGGCAAGGGTGGAACTCCCAGTTCCGGGCTGACAGGAAGTCCTCTTTTCCCCTCCTGAAGTTGCCCTGAGGTGTGGTGAGCTTTGTGTTGAACCTTGAGGGGTGGAATCCTGTTAGAGTACTGATGCTGCCCTTCTCTCTGCCTGAAAAGTTTCTGTCTCTTGATATTTCCTTTCTTCAGTAAGTCTAATTTGTCTTCTCTCAGCCTCCCACTTGATGAATTGTTGGTGACCAGCCCAGACTCTCTGATAACCTGGTCAATGGCAGGGGGTAGAGTGGGGAAACACCTTCCCCTCCTTGTGCTGACTTCTGGTTATAGGCACAAGAGTCTGCTATTCTAAGTTTTCCCAGTGCTTAATTCTTAAAACAGATTTTGGAATGATCATGCTGGAATCTCCTTTTCTGTCATAGGTCCAGAGATGCCTTGTGAATTTTTTCAAATCCTAACATCCTTCATCATTTGACTTCATCCAATGCCTTGAAGCAATTCCCTCCTTTTCAGTTTGGTTATCTTGGTTGTTCTCACCCAACAATCCAGAATTTGGTGGGTTGATGGCACAAATATGCCTAAGAATTGTTCATACCTATTTTACTGCTTTGATTAAGCAGCTTATTAAGTGTCATTCTTACATGATAAAGACATCTGTCAGTCATATGAATTAGGGCTGGGATATGGCATAACCCTCTTGCATTCTTATTAGATGTAGCTGGGTTGAAAACCATACTGATTCATGCTTCTACCACTCATTCCTTGCCACTTTTTTCTCCTTTAACTTAACTTTTAAGAATAAAAGATAGTGAGCTTCATAAGAGCTGTTTATAACTTGAACTGTTAAGTGCTACAGAAAGCCGTGATGTTTGATTTCTTTTATTTTTCTTTTCTTTATTTATTTGGTAATTCTATTATCTATAAGGAACTGGCTGATAAGCACTGAACAAAGATTGATATGTAATGTAAAGCTCCTGCCTCTGTGTTTTATGTTAGGATAAAAGGGTCAAGAGCCCCCTTCTTTCCCTCCTAACATTGCCCTTTGTTCACTGGCTTCCCCAGGACATCTGTGGAGAGCCAGGATGCACTCGGTATCAGAGGACACCTTAGAAAACAACTTCTGGAGATGTGGGCTGCCAAGCTCATCAGTCTTCAGATGGAGTTATTCCCCCTTTGGAGACCCGCAGCCTAGCAAAGAACGAAGAGAACAGGGCCCATGTCTATTTCCTCTACCCAGATCCAAAGTGACATAATGAAAGGACAGGTGTGACCACATATTGACCTTGTCCATTGAATTAAAAGGATTCCCTATTACTTCTTGGCTCAAATACAAGCTTCTCTCTTTTATTTTTAAAGTCTTTCACAATTTAGCTCTGTACAATCCAACCAAATTGATCTTTATTATTGTCCACACACAATATTTCTTCTTTCATATTTGTGCCCTTGAACAGGCTGAGCTCAACATAAAGAATTCATTCTCTCCTCAACATCAGGTATCAGATTCCCTAGTTTTCTTCAAAGCTCATCTCAGACACCACATTGTATATGGGGCTTTCTTGAACTCTTAGTTACTACTGTCCATCTCAGAAATTTACCTTTTTTTCTCTTTCTTTCATTTTTTCTTCCTTTTTATTCTTTTTCCTTCCTCCTTCCCTCTCTTCTTCTTCTTCTTCTTCTCCTTCTTCTTCTTCTTCTTGTTCTTGTTGTTGTTCTTCTTCTTCTTCTCCTCCTCCTTCTCCTCCTTCTTTTCCTTTGTTTGTTTGTTTGTTTGTTTCTTCCTTCCTTCCTTCCTTTTCTCTATCAATATTTATTACTCGTTCTATCTCTTTCTGTATAAAGATACTTATATAAACACACACACATATACAGTGACACATATATACACATACATATACATACACATATACGTATATGAGTGTATATGTGTTTATAAAAATATACACACATGCACACACACATTCCCTCAAGGAATCTATCTTCCTGTCTTGTGACCACCTTTTTATAATCTTTGTGTCCATAGTGCCTAGTAAAGTGCTCGGCATGCTTTAGGTTCTTAATAAATACTTGTTGATTGATTAAGGGAGGTGCCCTGGTATGATGAACAGAACACTGGCTTTTTAGTCAGACAACCTCAAATCTAATTTCACCTCTGACTCTGACTACCACTGTGACCTTGGCCAAGTCATTTAACTTGCATAGGCCTCAGTTTCCTCATCTGTAAAATGAAGGAGTTGGACTCATTATCTTTCGAGGTCCCTTTCAGCTCTAGATCCATGATCCTAGATTTATTACTTCCTGGAAGGTCTAGAAGGAAGGTGGTGGGAGAAAAATCTGAGAATAATTGATTATTCTCCCCCAAGTAATAGGCCTTCTATGGATCCTCATTAAATTGCCCTTAACCCTTATCTTTTCCTTTGGCCTTTTCAGATAAGTTTTGTCATTCAAGCTCTAAATCACCTGGCGATTTTTTCCTGACTGTTCTCTAAGTTATCATTGTCCTGTTTTTAATTGAATCTGGTCCAGGCCTGCTCCAAGCACTCTCCTAAGATACCCTTGGTTACATCGAGATCTACTTTGTAGCAGGAAATTTGTTTCTGCCCCCCTTTTGTCTTTGTAACCCTGTCACTGAGTATGGTGCCTGGCACAAAGAAGGCACTTAAAATTGATGTCAGCTGACAGATGGAGCAGGGCAGCTGGGATTTTGAGAATTTAACCGCTCAAGAATACATTTTCTTACATAGGTTTGTGTTTTATGTTTTAAGCAAAAGGCTATGTTTCCCTATACAAGCACTTCTTGGGGTCAAAGATCATGTGTTATATATCTTAAATATTCCAATCCCATTGGAATCTAAGCTCACAAGAGGCAGTCAATGAATATATGTTGACATTGGCACACATATTCAATAAAAGGTAAATTATTTTATTATCCTGATCCTCAATTTCTAATTTGTAAAAGAAATAGGTTGCACTTGATGATAGGTCACCCTTAAGGTGGCTTCTGACCCTAATTCCTATGAGGACAAATCAGCATTAGGTTACCGTTAATAGAAATCAGGGTGATTAAATCAGTCCACACTAAAATACAAAGTATTGATTCATGAAGACTCCCCTATGTGATCTTTGTTAACCTCAATGAATCTTTAATTGGTGAAATTATAAGTAAATGTGATGAAGTCAAAGGCTTGCATTATCAGAGAAGAAGATGCTTTTTGTAATATAGCAAGAATGAGCAACATTGGATAGCCAGTCAGAATCCTATGTTAGTGCCCAGTAATACTGGAAGATTTAAGAGAAGTATTCTAGAATGTTGGGAAGAGCATTTAAGTAGAATTTAAGAAAGGATACAATATGCAATAGAAAGAAAGAGGGAGCTGGACTCCAAAGACCTCGGTTCAAATCTTTACTCTTCCATTTAAGGACTGTGTGACCCTGTATTTTTCTGGACCTCAGTTTTCCAATCTGTGAAGTGAGAGAAATGGACTTAGTGACCTTTCATTTCTCTTCCTCCTCTATGATCATAAAATTTAAACAGGATGTGAATTGAGGCATAGATGGGTTAGAGTTTTCACCATGGAAAGTATTATTTTTATCTGTGAAGTCTCACATCTTTGAAAATGTTGAAGTATCAAAAAGAAGAGGAGAGGTAAAGAATGTCCAGTAGTTCAGGGGAGGAGCATTTTGCAGTGGAAAGAAATTTTCTGTCAGCTCTTAAGTAACAATAGATATCATTATGCTTTAAGAATCCACTGCCCCCTCTGAGGCAGACAAGCTAACCTGAAGCTGAGAGAGAAGGTGGAGTGTGCCAGATGGGTTAAACGATTTCCTCCATCCTCTCCACCCTCGTTCCTCACAACCAAGTGGAGACAGCACAAGACCCTGTGCCCAAGAGCCCTGGGCATAATGCTATCCTCCGAGAGCTCTGGTTCTTCTTCCAAAACCCTTCCTACAGTCATAATCAAAGGCAGGAACCTCTGTAGAGATGTATCCTGGCAACTTCCTCTGTGACTGCTGAAGTCCTCTTTTCTCAGTAGCCTTAGCTAAAGAAAATACCAGGAAGGAAAATCCTTGACGCCAGAATCATTGGCACTACAATCTAGCTCAACTTGAGAAACTGTGATTTTTTTCAATGATAATGACTCTAAATAAAGTCAGCTACCATCTGCTTTGCTATAGCATCTTAAGGAGCAGTGAGTTTTTTTATATTGATTTATAGCTGAAGTCTTATGTACATGTTATCTCCCCTTATTTCCATGTAAACTTCTCTAAAGCAGGTCTTGCTTTTCTGTTTGTATTTCTGGAGTTTAACACAGTGCTTTGCATGTATTAAGTGCTTAGTAAATTATTTTTTCATTCATTCATTCACTTTTTTATTTATTCATTCAGCTAGGTGATATACAGTATAGAATTTTAGACTTGCAATCAGGAAGACCTTAGTCCAAAAGCGGCCTCAAACACCAGCTGAATGACCCTGGAAAAATCACTTAACCTTTATCTGCTTCGGTTTTTTCCTTTGTAAAATGATGATAATTAGTAACATTTCCCTCCCAGGTTCGTTATGAGGATAAAATGAGACATTATTTGTAAACCATTTCACAAACCCTAAAACTATATATTAATGCTAACCATGATTCATCCTCCAAGATATGAGGACTGTCCTTTGTGCTGAAATAAATGAAGTGAAAGTTAAATGATGGGACACACACTAACAGAAAGAAATTATCAAGAGGATTCGCTTACTAAGGTAGAGAAAGGTAGTGACCTGCATTGGTATATGGGATCCTGTCCCCTTTCCCAATCTGGGACTATCTTAAACCAACAAAAATGACTTCCTGTCCATATTCTTATCTCACCATAATGCTGAAAAAGAAACCAGAGCCAGGAGTGGGAAACCTGCAGTCTTGAGGTCACATGTGACCCTCTAGATCCTCAAGTGCAGTCCTTTGACTGAATCCAAACTTTACAAAACAAACGTCCTTAACAAAATTATATGTTTCTGTAAAACTTGGATTTAGTCAAAATGCCATACCCAAGGACCTAGAACCTTGAGACACAGTCCTTGAATTAGCCACTTTGGCATAAGAAAGTAGAAAGGATGAAGGAAGCTGCATATTTGAGAGTTTTTTCATCCATGTAATTGGGGTAACAATAACATCTGTCTCTTAGGAGTACTGTGACTTTCAAATGAAAGCATCTGTAAGACATTTCAAAAAAAAGAAACCATAAAATGACAACAATAAGTAACTTAGATCAGTGAGGAGGTATCATTTAGAATAATAAGTATAACTCTTATCAAGATAACCCATAGGATCATTTCTATCTGCATTGCTATCACCATCATCCTCTTTGCAGCAATGCTCCATCCCAGCCACAGTGACCTGCTACCAGCACTGGCTGCCCTGGCACCAATTTCCATGCCAAGAATTCTTTCCCTCTTCACTCTCCCCTCTCAAAGTCATTCTCTTCTTCTGAGACTGTGCCAGCATCCACTGCTCTGTCTTATCTCCCTGATCTCCCCAGTTCTTTGAGCTTGCCTTCACCAAATTGCTTTCTATAGAATTACCTGGTGATATGCTTGCATCTTATATTGGAAGAGAAGCTTTTATTTGGCCTTGTGAATTGGGTAGGTGTGAGTGTTGAGTTTTTCCTTCTTTTTTGTTCTGGGTTTGTAATTTGATATCTAAAATTTTCTTGGTGAGGATTTCCTCTTCCAAATTTCTCCCTCCAGAAAGAATATTCAAGTCTCCAGAGTTGCATGGGGCATTGGGAGGTTACTCAACTTTCCCAAAGTCACAGAGCTAGTAGCGTCAAGAGGCTGAACATGAATATGGTCTTTGTGTAAGGTCAGGTATCCCATATTAGACACTTAAAGATCCTTGATTTCTTACAGTAGATCTTACACTCTTTCAATGATTGTGAATGCATTTTGGAAATTGACTATATCTCAGTATTGTCATCACTAAAATCAATATGCCAGATCTGCATCCATATAGAATTACCATTAACTGAGAGTTCTGTGTAGGAAAATAACAGTATTTTTTGTCATTGAGGAAACGGTGAAGCTATTTTTACCTTTCTTCTCCTGTAAAGTTAATAATAAACTAGGATTTATGAATTCCTTTGCATAACATTAAAGTTGGCATCCAGTCAGGGAGTTTCTATTTTCAGATTACTTTCTAGATACTAATTAATTCATTGTCATATGCACCCCTCCAAGTCAATAAAGTTTCCCAGACAAGCAGCTCAAACAGAGACATTAAGTGCAGGCCCCAACTCAAGTTGGCTCATAGGATCGTGCATGTAGATGAGAAAGGCCATTTAGTTCAACCCTGCATTTGACAAATGGGGATCCTGGGGAGGTTGGGACCTTCCCAAAGTCACACTGGTACCAAGCATCAGGTAGAAGTTTTAAACCTAGGTTCTCTGTCCCACTGCAAAATTATGTCCCCTATTCCATGATTTCTCCCAGGAAACTGGGATATGAACTAGATTAGGACTCAGGGAATGACTGCGCCACAATTAGACTAAGTTTCATTTTAATCTTTTTTTCAAAGAAATGCCATTGATGAATTTATTTTTATATCACAGTGATTCCTGGATATACCTTCTCATCCAGCCAATGAACTGTCCCTTGTAATAAAGAAATGTAGTTAAGCAAAACCAACTGATATACTAACTGCATTACATAGGGCTCCCCGCATTCAGCACCTTGCTTCTTCTTCAAGAAGAGGCTGGAGACGTGTGTCCTAATCTCCTCTCCAACATCACAACTGGTCAATCAGTAAACATTTCAGGAACATAATGTAAGTGCTTGGCAATTTTGTATAAGTACTGGAGATCCAAAGGCAAAAACCAAAACATCTTTGTCTTCCAAGAGCTTCCATTCTGTCGGGTAATATAAATATGAACCTGCTGAAGCAAATTCAAGTTATATATAAAGTAAATATAAAGTACTTGTGAGAGGGGTGTCTAGTAATTGAATAGTAAAGAATCCACTTCGTGAAGGAGGTAGAGAAAGAGCCCAGCACTGAAAGAACCTACACATTCTATGCCATTCAAGTTCCTTTCTCTCTCTCTCTCTCTCTCTCTCTCTTTCTCTCTCTCTTTCTCTCTCTGTCTTTCTGTCTCTCTCTGTCTCTTCTCTCTCCATCTTTGTCTCTGTCTTTGTCTCTCTCTCTGTCTCTTCGTCTCTGTCTGTCTGTCTGTCTCTCTCTCTCTCACACACACACACACACACACACATTAATTACCTCTTATTTGCCAGGCATTCACTATACTGTACACTGGGGATACAAGAAGGCCAATAAAATAGTCCTTGCCCTCAAGAAACTTATATTCTATGGGAGTGAGGGTGTTTATGAATGTGGAGAAATGAATGAAAAAAAACATATACAAAGCAAGTTGGGTGCAGAGCAATAGCAACAGAGTCAATCAAGGTAGGCTTCAAGTAGGAAAGAAGGGTTTAGAGCAGCATTTGGGAGCATATGATAGAGCTGATTAGGGAAGAGTAAAAGGACTGCCATGCAGTAGGGAGAGCCCAATTGAGCTAGGGTGACATCAATTGGGAGTGGACCCAGTTAGGTCAGTTATGTGATTTCCTCAAGCTCCTGTCAGCAACATCTCAGTAAGGAAGGAGAAGGTGAATGGCAGGAATAATTCAGAGCTGGGGTTTGGTGAGGCCAGAGTGGCAAACTGACATGAGAAACAGGGCTTTGAGCACAGAAAAATAGTGCCAAGTTTAACTTGTTTACAAGTCCTTAGTGCTTTTCTGTGACATCTTCTAGCACAAGGAATTATTCTGTTATTTGTTTTCCAGTAATGAAAGGACCATAGCAGTAGCTGAGACTCACAGTAGGTTAAAATGCTGAAGGGAGGGGCAGAGAGTTGACATGGCTGGCTTCATCACTTGCATTATTCAGCCAAACTGAGTATGGATTTTCTGCTTTATCTTTCTTCACTCTATGTCTGTGTATAGAATTAGTTCCATGCTTTTCTGAATTCCTCATTCGATTACTGGCCTGTAAGAGTTCATTGCATGCATTTGTCACTTTTTTTTTAGTCATTCATCAATAAATAGCCTCCTGCTTTGTTTCTAATTTCTTGCTACTACAAAAGTACTGCTGTGTAAATTTTGATACCTGTGGGAACTTTTCTTTCTGTCTGACCTACTTGGGTTATTTGCTGAACAGTGGGGCCTCTAGGTTTGATAGGGTAGGAAATGCTTATTAACTTTTCTTGTTAATTATTTTCCAGAAAAGATGAGCCAATTGGGATTTAGTGCTTTTATATGGAATCTCCTGGACCATGGTATTGTCATGTTAATTTCCAAAAATGGGACCCTTAGTAGCTTACATTCTTTCCCCTAAGCTTGTACTTTCAGGGTCAGAACTGAACCAGACAAAGGTGTGTTAGAGAGAGATGGCAAGAACGCCTCAATACCCAGTGAGGATATACCAACTTCACCTCTGCTGTTTGGTTTACGTACATTCCCTTTTATGCTTGGAAGGAAGGAAAGGGAAGAAGGGAAGGAGAGAGGAAGGAAGGAAAGAACTTAGTACTTATTAAGTATCTGCTATATAGATGCTTTTCCAATATATTTTATTCGACCCTCACAACATAAGTGTATGGTATTATTATCTGTATTTGACAGTTCAGTTGAGGAAACTGAGGCAGAGCTTAAGTAGTTGGCCCAGGGTCCTACAGCTAAGTAAGTAAGGTTGAATTTTGGTTTGCGAAGTCAGATGGCAGTGTGATCTGTTGGGTGCAGAATGGCAATAGGATTGAAACCATGGGCACCAAATTCTCTACAAAATGCATGGGAAAATCTCATTGTGATGGAATGGAGGATGGGACATCCTTGGCACTCCATAGAAGCTCTGAAGACTCAATCAGACTGGCAGTGAGTACTATTCCTGAAAGTTTCCAGAGAGGTACAGCAATTTGAGCCTCTTCACTGAAGAAATAGACCAGGTCTGCATTGAAATCTACTTTTGATTATTTATTATCTTTAGGATGTTGGGAAAGTCACTTACCCTCTTTGATCTGTTTTTTTTTTCTGCTAAGTATAAAGATTGGGTTAGAACACATTCTTATTTTTAAGTCCCTGGAACTCCTCTAAGAGTTACCAAGCAAGAGAATCATAACATATTCCTACCACTCGGTGGCAGTGGTGACACATTCCACCATGAAGGTTTCTTCCCAGAGCCATGAAATGTCTTTGATTTTTAGCCTCCAGCAAATACTCTCTGCATAGATTTCTTTCCCTTTCAAATTCTGTATATTTTCATTTCCCATTTCCTCCCTAAAATTCCCTCTCAGATTTACATGATGATATTTCATCAACCATGGAGTTGGCCTCTCATTCCCATTTAGGTAGAAGATGTTCCAGGATCTTCTGCTGAAAAGGTGTCCTCTTTATCATCATAGAATTGGAGATAGGGAAAGCTTGGGGATTGGCCATGGCAATGCAATGACAATGATTATATACCAGGATATGGGCCTTGTGAGGAAAGAAGAAAAATATTGGCATGATTCAGCCTAAAGGACAGGAGACTAAAGGGCAACTTTAAGAATTGTACGTCCATAGGGGTCCCAGAGGGTTGCCATCAAGAACATGACAACAATAAATGTGTTTTTGCTGCTTCAGGAGATATTGAGTTATAAAAAGCAATGGCAGGTAGTCATTGGTATTCATCATTATGTGAGGCCCTGGGAAGAGCCCTGAACTGGGAAGCTTCCAACCTCAGCTTTCATTACAATTCTGATACTGCTTAGGTATGTGACATCAGACAATTCTCATCAAATCTAGTCAAGTCAACAAAACTTTATTAAGCACCACTATATGCTGGGCACTGGGTTATGTGCTGGCAATAAAAAATTGCTACCTTTTCTCAAAAAGCACACGTTGTAATGAGGGAAGCAATATGAAAAGAATTATGTGCAAGCAAGACATAAACAGGATAGTTTGGAGATAATCTCAAAGACAGGACTTTAATATTAAGTAGGGGAGGAAATGTCAAAAGACTTCATGAGGAAGGAATTGAAGGACTCTAGGCAAGCTAGGAGGCAGGGGTGAGGGAGGAGACAGTTCAAGGAATGGGGAATGGTCAGTGTAAATATTCTGATTGGAAGATGGAGTAGCTTGTGAGAGGAAAAGTGATGAAGCCAGTATCCCTGGATCCCAGAGGGATACGTATTACATAGAGGGGAGTAAAGTATACACCTTACATAGAAGTGTAGGGTGAAAATGCAGGAAGGGGTCTGGCTATAGAAGGATTGAAAAGTTAAGCAAAGCATTTAATATTTGAATTCAGAGGTAATAAGGGCTACTGAAGTTTATTGAATAGGATGGTGACATGGTAAGATCCAAGCTTTAAGAAAATAACTAACAAGGGGCGGCTAGGTGGCACAGTGAATAGAGTGCTGGCCCTGGAGTCAAGAGTACCTGAGTTCAAATCCGGCCTCAGACACTTAACACACACACAAAAAACTAGCCATGTGACCTTGGGCAAGTCACTTAACCCCAACTGCCCTCCAAAAAAAAGCGAAAAAAAAAAAGAAAATAACTAACAGCTAAGCAGGGACTGGATTGGAGTGGAAAGACATTTAAAGTAGGGAAAACAACCAGAAGGCTATTGAAATAGTCCAAGCAGGAGGTAATGAGAAACTGTAATAGAATGATAGCTGTGTCAGGGTAAAGGAATGTGTACACACAAGAGGTGTGACAAAGGTAGAATTGATAGAACCTAGAAACCGCTTGGATATGGGGGATGAAGAGAGTAAGGAACTGAGGATGATTGCTGTGTGGTGTATCTGGGTGACTGGGAAGAAGATAGTTGCTTATCTCAGTAGAACTAGGGAAGTTAAGAAGAAGGAAGAGGATTTTTTTCTTTTTTTTTTAAAGCAAATATAATAAATGAGTTTGGTGGCATTTTGAGATTAAAATATCTCTAGGGAATGCAATTTGAGATGGCCAAGAGGCAGATGGAAATATGAGACTGTATATTAGATGGGCAGTCAAAGATGGATAAAAAGGTCTGAGAATCATCAGCATAGAAATGATAATTGAATATGTGATTTTTGATGAGATTATGAAATGACATATTACAGAAAGAAAGCCTAGTACAGTCTGTGGGGCAGGACACCCACAGTTAGTGGATATGTCCTGGAGAAAGATTCACCAAAGGAGACAGAGTGGTTAGATAGTAGGAGAATCCAGAGAAAGCACTGTCATTAAATCTTAGGAAGAAGAGAATATCAAGAAGAGAATGTTCTTCTCCAATTGATAATGGTCAGAGCTTTCAGATGAAGAAATTAAAGCTCTCTACAGTCATAAAAATGCTATAAATTTCTATTGTTTAGAGAAAGGCAAAATAAAACCACTCAGGTACCACCTCACACCTATCACAATGCCTAATCTGATAGTAAAGGAAAATTATAAATTTGGGCGAAGATGTGGGAAAATTGGAATATTAATGCATTGCTGGTAGAGTTGTGTACTGATCTAAACATTCTGAAGAGGAATTTGGAACTATGGACAAAGGGGAATGAAACTGTGCTTACCCTTTGAGCCAGTAATACCACTATTAGGTCTGTATCCTCAAGAGATCATAAAAGAAGAAAAAAGACCCATATGTACCAAAATATTTACAGCAGCTCTTTTTGTGGTAGCAAAGAATTAGAAATTGAGGGGCAACCCATCGATTGGGGATTGTTTGAACGAGTTGTGGTTATATAAATGTAATGGGATACTATTATGCTCTAAGAAATGATGATTAGACAGATTTCAGGGAAAAAAACTGGAAAGGCTTATACGAACTGATGCTGAGTGAAGCAAGCAGAACAAGAAGAACATTGTACACAGTAACAGAAACATTTTATGATGATCAATTATAACAGAGTTAGATCTTTTTAGTAATACAATTATCTTAGACAATTCCAAAGGACTTATGATAGAAAATGCCATCCACATCCAGAGAAAGATGTGGAGTCTCAGTACAAATTAAGACATGCTATTTTATTTTTTTCTTTCTCATGGTTTTCCCCCTTTCATTCTGATTGTTCTTTCACAATATGACTAATGTGCAAATACGATTAATATGATTGTAATGTATAAATATATCAGACTGCTTGCTGTCTTGGGAAGAGGAAGGGGAAGGAGGGAGGGAAAAATTTGGAGTTTAAAATTTCGTAAAAGTGAATGTTGCAAACTGCCTTTTATGTGAAATTGGAAAAGAATAAAAAACTATGAAGTAGAAAAAAAGTGATCAGTGGTGTCTAGGACGAATTTTACCTAAATGAAGTTACATATTCAGTGCCACACCAATCAATCTACCAAAAATTACTTTACTGAACTCGGAAAAATGGTGACAACATTCATTTGGAAGAACAAAACGTCCAGAATATCAAGGCAATTAATGAAAAGAAAGGTTAGGGAAGGCGGCCTGCTGTACCAGATTTTAATATCTATTATAAAGCAGCGGTCCTGAAAACTGCCTGGTACCAGCTAAGGAGTAGAGTAATGGATCAATGGAATAGACTGGGTACAAAAGACTCAGTAGTCAACGACTATAGTAATACACTGTTTGATAAGCCCAAAGACCGCAGTTTCTGAGTTAAGTATTCACTATTTGACAAAAACTGCTGGGAAAATTGGAATATAGTATGGCAGAAAGTGGGAATAGACCATCATCTAACTCCATACACCAAAGTCAAATCTAATTGGGTGCACGATCTAGGCTGATACTTGTAATGTTAATGAAATCAGAAGATCTTCCATGCCCCTTTCTATTGGCACCTACTAAAGGCACTTAGCACCTCAAAGGCTTAGCTCCTTACTTCCAGTTAACTCCTTGGGAGTAATTAACACCTTAACAGGAAGGGGTTGAACAGGGAGGAACTACTTGGGAT
>JAQQSW010005271.1:0-14233 GCA_028646575.1 Pseudocheirus occidentalis | reverse complement strand
ACATGTGTCCATATAGGAGGCTATATATGCATATGAATACCTATCTGAGCACGAGTGTAGATGTGCATATTGAGAGTATAGGATGAATTGAATACTAAGGGATGATACTTTAAATGGTGAAATTCTGAGGTGGGAGAGGACTAGAATGAGAGTAGACAGGGAGAGACAAAACGGTGTTAATCATCCCATTTAGAAGAGGCAAGGGGTAACTGTTACAATTTATTTTCAATTACTCTCATTGAATTTGGCTTAGGGAAGAAATGGCATAAAGTCTAAACTGGGCATCATGCCCCACAGGAGAGTAGGGGGCATGGGGATGAGAGGGGGGCTGATGAAGGGGAGGGGCAGGGGCTCAGGGAGGGATGCTGGAAGCATACACTTCAGTAAAGGGACAGGGACAGGGACAGGGTAGAGAACAGAACAAGGGGGGGAGGGATAGGAAGGAGAGACAGATGATCACTGTCACAATATGTCCACTATGAAGATGTCCTGTATAATGACACATCCATAGCCTGTATTGAATTGATTGTCCTTCCAGCGGGGGTGGGTGACAAGAGAGGAATCAAAAGAATCTAGAATTTAAAGTTCTGCAGGACCTGCAACTAGGAATTAAGATATACAGGGGCCTGGATAGGGAGACCCTCCCTGCCCTACCAGACAGTAAGGGAGCAGAACAAGGGAGGGGCTTTATAGTGGGATTGCTGATTTAGGGTTGGGGCAGGGGAAATATGGGGAGAAAATTCGTAATTAAAAAATGTTGTGAAAATGAATGATGTAAACAAGAAAACAAATTTTTAAAAAATTCCAAAAAAAATATTTAACTGTTTCTAAGAGGCTTAGTTTTCTTATTAATGCAACACATGGAACTTCTTACATTTAACCTTTTCCCTGGGGTGTGAGTAGGGGCTAGAAATAAGGAAACTATTCTAGGTTTGAAGTAGTGTATTCTTTATGCCTCCCATTCAAAATGATATCTTATAAGCTGCTGATGACATCTTTTCTTTAACATTGAGTCTGAAAACAAATTAGATCAAAACATGGCATTTTACTGAAACTTGTATAGCACAAGAGGGCAACTAGGTGGTGCAGTAGATAGGGTTCTGGGCCTGGAGTCAGTAAGATCCATTTTCCTGAGTTCAAATCTGGCCTTGGACATTTACTATCTGTGTGAGCCTGTACAAATCCTTAACCCTGTTTGCCTCATTTTCCTCATTTTTAAAATTAACTAGAGAAGGAAATAACAAATCCCCCTGATATTTTTTCAAAGAAAACCTCAAATGGGGTTATGAAGAGTCAGACTTGACTGGAAACAACTAAACAACAGGCATAGCTCATGAAGCGATAAGACATTCTTTCCATGTCTTTTCTCACAAGTTATCTATCTATTATCACAGGAGCCTCTGTGGCTACAGAACATGCTGTAACAGCAAGCAACCTAGCATACCCATCATGGTTGCTAGTACAGGCTCTTTGAGCTGCTTTTCTAGAGTAAAGTAACTCAAAAAGGGTTAACAACCTTACTTTAATCAAACATACATATCATTTACTTAGTTCAGAGGAAAAAATCAGCACCCTCAACTTTAGAAATTACAAAGAGAATTACAAGCAGACAAAAATTACAGACAGAGAAAATAACACAATTCAACAGACCAGCAGACAGAGCTTCTAGTTGTCTGACCATTACATACATACTTAGTTATCAGAGAAAGAAGTGCCAACATCTGGGATTTCAAAGCTTGGGGACTCAATGGTTACCCAGAACCTCATCTTGCCAAATCATATAACTCTTCCCATAAGTGAGCCCCAAAGCAAAACCTCACCTCAGAATATATATACCCTTCTTCAGGGTCAGAGGATATCACAGCTTTAATGACCCACTATTTAATTACAAAGTAACAAAAAATGTAGGCCTTCCTGAAATACAAGCCTCCCCTCAATCAAGTCCCTCCTGTTGGGTTCCACTTGAGGCCCATTAAGGGTCAGTAAAGATATTCAAATTCCCTAGGCATATATTGGGGAAGGGAAGATCCTCAAATTCCCTTACCAGGACACATGTGTGAAATTGTACATACCAGGAAATTATATGGCTGAGCAGCACATACAAGGACCATGTGTAGCTGTAGAAGTTGTGAAACCATGGCAATTTTGACTTCTTCTTCCTGTGTCATCTGGTGATTTCACAGTGCCATTCTTAACTTGTTATCACGTCACCTTTTTGATGGAAGTTTCTACTCTATTAGATTCTAGCCTCTGCTGGTCTCATCAGTGTTAAGCTGCTTTCTATTATCTTCTGCTGGGTTTTCTCTCTTGAGTTATTTCCATGTCAGTTTCTGCTTTCTTTATTACCATCTCCCAGTATGTGTTACCTAGAAGCCTCTCTCTGACAAATAAAGTTGTAGTTGTCTTTTCAACTAGCTGAGAGCAGTGAACCTGGCCAGGCAGGTAAGATAAACTAGCAGAATGCTCTATTCTATGACAATCTATTTTTCAAATTGCCCATGACCAATCTGATCCAAATTTCATGATGTAGGACAACTATGAACTGAGGGATAGGGATTTTTTGCAAATTGTGCTACATACTGGATTTCTATCCTTTGTCCCTAAAATTTATGTGAAGGATTCTACTAAAACAAATTAAAAAAGAATCAAATGTACTATGTGTAAACTGGGACCCCAAGGTGATTTTACCTCCCATGACTCTCTTTGATAAGAATTTACATAGAATTAGTGCAAGAATAAAAGCTAAGTAAAGAAACTTAAGCTATTGACTTCTATCCTTCAATCCTATTTTCTTTTATTAAGCATATTTGGAAGCAATATAATATCACTGTTCCTCTTGTTTACCTCTTTAAGAGATACTGAATATCTATATCTGTAATATTAGTAAGTTAGATATGTATTTAGAGTTATAAGGGAACTTAGTCTTAGAGGGGAACTTAGTCTAAAAGGGAGCTGTAGGCTAACCCATCAATTTACAGATGAGTATATTGAGGTTAAGTTACTTAGAAATTCCATGGTCATTTTCTAGTCAAATTAAGTGATATTTTCTTGAGTAAAGGGTGACATTCAAAATCCTTCCCTCCCCCTGTCAATGTGTAGGAATTCTTCCTAAAGACATCTCCCAGTTTGCCTCCATTTGTAGTTAAGGATTGCTGAGGATTTAAATGTAAGGAAATCATTCAATTTCAGCCAAGGAGCAGGAGATATTTTAGTTCCTAAGAAAATGGCAGACTCTACAATTGAAAATATTGTCTCAAAGTACCAAGAATGATGCTACAAATACATGAAAGGAAATGCTTGCTAAGCAAAGCAATAATTTTTTTTTCTAATTTATGTTTTCAATCATGTCCAACTTCGTGATTCCATTTGGGGTTTTCTTGGCAAAGATACTAGAATGGTTTGCATTTCCTTCTCCAGTTCAGTTTATGGATGAGGAAACTGAGGCATAGAGTATTAAGTGCCTTGATCAAGGTCACACAGATACTAAGTGTCTGAGGTTAGATTTGAACTCATGAAGATACGATTTCAGGCACAGTGCGTCCTCTATACCTCCTAGCTGCTACTCAGTGTGTGTATGTGTGTGGGGGAGACTTTTGTTTTTTGAGCTTTGTTTTTTTTTGCAATGTTAATCATTGACTGAGGGAAACTGTTTTTTGGGAAAGGGGATTTTTCTCTGTTCATGAGATCATAGATTTAGTGCTGAATTGAACATTAGGGGATATCAAGTTACATCCCCTAATTTTAAATGTGAGGAAACCAAGGGCAGAAAGTTTCTGACTTACAAAAAATCATATAGATAGTAAATAGGATATAAAATATTAAAGCTTAGGTCTTCTGCCTCCAAATCCAGGACCTCCCATGAACATCACTCAGCCCAAGGTTAATCAAGACTATATAGTAATACAAACTTTTCTGAAACTATAAGGGATCATTGGAATGGTTTCATCAACCAATTTCATAAAGGTTTTATTTAAATGAAAAAGTAGGCAACATGTTAGAGTTAAAGGTGGAAGTAACCTCAAACATCATCCAGTACAAACTCTTTAGTTCAAAAATTACAAAGTTAAAGCTCAGAGTCACTAAGAACTTAGTTAAGGTCACACAGATATTAAATGGCAAAGCTAATTCAGGTTGTCTGGTCCTATATCCTATTCTTTTCCCCCAAATGCCATCATGCTACCTAGCACAGGTTACTTCACCTCTACGAAACCATTTTCTTCCTTTTCAAAATGGAATGTTAATACCTGCTCTGACCACAGAATTTTTGTGATTTATCAGATTCTCCTATACAATATCCATGAATCCGTGACAGAATTTTGTCCTTTTCTTTCTATATTCTTTCCCTTTATGACATTATCTAGTCCCATGGATTATATTGTCAGATAATTCCTGAACCAATATATGCAGCACTACTTTTTTTTTTTGCTACCCTCCAGAGCTACATCCATGTGGGACATTTCCATTTCAATATCGTATTAGATAATTGAACTCAATTTGCTCAACATTTACCTTATTACCTTCCCCCTGCATCTCCTTCTAGCTTACAAACTTTATTTCTAGTCATACCACTATCCTCTCCCTCACATAGTTTATTTCTTTTAAAAATCCTATTTAGTAATTATTGTTTTTAAATATCTACATTTAAATTTTATTTTTATTAGAGAGAAATCTCTCTCATCTTCCATATCTAATCAGCTGCTAAGACGTATCAGTGCTACATTTGTACTTTTCCATCCAACTTTCATTCTGGTAGAATTATTGGTGCAATTGGTCTTTTACTTGATTTAGGACTGAGTTGTTCCTCACATCTCTGATGGCAGAAGAATCCCAGGAAAATCTCTTCCAGTATGTATAAAGTATTACTTTTGCTCTCTTCTAACTCCACAGTTCCTTCTTATAATTTTTACAAATATATGTCATCCCTCGCTTTTTAAGATTTGACTTATAAGCAATCCACAAACATATATATATGTGTATGTGTGTGTGTATCTGTGTCTGTGACTGTATGTATATGTGTGTGTGTGTATTTGAAAAAAGCAGCTTTTTGCCCTTCTGCCTCCAGGGCCTTTACCCGGTATTACTATAGCAACTGTTCAAATGTCATTGCTTCTCTCCTCAACCAAAAATACTAAGGACCTTCCTACTAGCTAAGTGACCCCACCATACTGAGCCCTCAAACCCTATTACCCATGAAATATTTTTTGCTCTGCATTCTACCCCAGGGTCCGTTAGGCCACCATCATTCTCAGGAGAATACACACCGAAGACTTGGGGCCCAGGATTGCCACTAGGAATTTTGTAGCTACATTATATTTCAAATAGAATTGGAGAACTAATATTGGACTCTATATATTAATTTTAAAATTGGTACACAGCATCAGTTTTCCCATAGAATCAAATGACTTATAATTGAATTTTTGGAACATAATAGATTTATAAATATAAATAAAATAATATTAATCGCATTAGAGGGGAGATGTTAAGTTTACTCCAAAGAACAAACTTTTGGCTAATTATAAGCATGTGTGTGCATGAAAACAAGTACATTATTGATTTTACATTATTCTTATCTATTCATTAAGATACACCCAGGAGACTCCTTCCTTGGAAACATTTTGTTCATCCAGTTCAAGTTACTTTCTATACTTGGAAGTAATAAAACTTCATTACTTTTTAAAATGGACTATAATTCTATCTTTTAAGACTTTTCAAATTTTCTTGTCTCGGTTTCAATAAATATGAATTGAGTAAATTTTAGGATACCTGTGTTTCTGTTATTTAAAGGAGAATAACAATTTATTCTGGTCAAATAACAAAGACTTTTCCAATCAAATACAGTAAAGTATGTTATCACCCATGATTCAGGACCAGGATGTTGTGATGAATATAAAAGCCTGGCTAATAAAGAATAATTGAACTACCACTTACTACTAAATTAATCAAGTGGCAATCATATTACCATTTCTTATTCAATTAATTATTAGCAATAAATTTTATGCTAGAACCATACTGAATGTCATCAGTGTTTGATGATTCAGGAAGTGTTTTGAGATTTTGTAGGGCCTTGGGATTATAATTGTAATCACTAATTATCATTGCACTATCACTGTCACATACGTAATGGTTCTATAGTAGAAAGTTCAGTTTTTAAGAATGCTAGGTAATAGGAGCCTTCTGATTTTATAAGAAGTAACCATGTTCATGCTCTCTGAAGGTATAGAGAAAAGATACTCATGTCATAGGGTTTCCCTCTGAGTAAAAGAGAGGAAGAGAAAAAAAGAGAAGAAATCTGGATTCTCTTTCTCCTATATAAACTCTTAGAGAACCTTCCAAGAAGCAGGCTGAATGATTTATAATGCCCTACTATCCAGCTTACTCATAGGGAAGAATTGTAGGCTAGTAAAATATTTTATGGGCTTGTAAATTAGGGTTATGCATTTGCAAGGCAGGTGAATCACAAGTAGAGTTTCTTACACAACTCTGTGTCCTGTATGACATTTAGCTCAGTGCTTTGAGTACAGTAGGCCCTTAATAAATAGTTTGATATTTTTATTCAGTAATTTGACAAATGTTTCCTAAGTGTTCGCTGTGTACAAGGCATTTCTGGGATAACAAAAATGAATACAATGGTGTCTTTCCTCAAGGAAATTAGAGTGCATTCTCAGTCTCAGTGGTACAATGGAAAGTCTTCTGACTCTGGAATTAGAGAAGCTATATTCACTTTGCATACTTCCTGTGTAATTCTGGACATGTCACTTAAACTCCTTTGGCCTCAATTTCATCTGTAGGATGAGGGAGTTGGACTATATCGTGTCTGAGGTCCCTTATAGATCTAGATCTATTATTCTGTGATGGTCTTAGTTTGCAGGTATTATAAATTAAGGGAAATGTCTTCCAGTAGAAGAAAATATTTCAGATTAGGCTACAGGAGTGATTAATCAATCATTTGATAAGCAAATATTATTTGAAACAAAAGAAGTGTAAGCAATTTTGTACATGAGGAACAATCAGGTTTCATTTCTATTATGTTTTAAATCTTATAAAGTACTTTTCTCAATCACTCTTATGTACAAAAATATTTAAAGTAGTTCTTTTTGTGGTGGCCGAGAATCAGAAATTGAGGGGATGCCCATCAGTTGGGGGATGACTGAACAGTTGTGACATAGGAATATAATGAAATACTATTGTTCTATAAGAAATGATGGATTTCAGAAAAAAAAACGCCCTGGAAAGACTTACTTGAACTGAAGCTGGGTGCAGTGACCAGGACCAGGAGAACATTGTACATAGTAACAGCAACATTATATGATGATCAACTTTGATAGACTTGATTCTTCTCAGAAATACAATGTTCTAAGACAATTCCAAAAGAGTCACAATGGAAAATACTATCCCATCCAGAGAAAGAACTATGGGGTCTGAATGCAGATCAGAGCATTACATTGTCACATTATTATTATTATTATTATTATTATTATTATTATCATTATTATTATTATTTGCTTTGTGGAGGGGAATTGGGGTTGTGACCTGCCCTAAGTCACACAACTAGTAAGTGTGTCAAGTGCCTGTGGTTGAATTTGAACTCAGGTCCTCCTGACTCCAGGGCTGATGTTCTATTTATTAAGCCACCTAGCCACCCCAAAGATCTATTGTCACTTAAAATTTTTTTTCTTCCTCATGTTTTATTACCTTTTATTCTGATTCTTCTTTCACAAAATGACCAATGTGGAAATATGATTGTACATTTATAACCATCTAATAAAAGTGGATGTTGAAAACTATATATGTAATTGAAAAAATAAAATACTATTAAGTGGGGGGAAAAATCATGTACTTTTCTCAAAGCAGCCTTTGAAATGTACATTGCAAGCATTACTTTGCCTACTCTCTCCATGCCTAAACTCATGTGAAGAGTGATAAAGTGACTTACTCCAAAGCAACACAATTATTAAGTATCTGAGTCAGAATTCAAGCACCTGTTTCATGACTCCAGATCCAATGCTCTTTCTACTATTTTATGCCAGGATAGTTGGGGGAATAAAGCATGCCATGCTGGGTGAACTGTCCAGTATGATAAATAAATCAGTCATACAGCACATACAATAAGAAACCAGGACAGTATGTAACAATGTGCCAACTGTGAGGTAGTATCTCTTAAGTACCCAAAATTTAGAGAAGTGATGTATCAATATGGGTTTCTTAGTTCAGGGTTAGTTGAAATGATAGTGTGTCCTTAGGGACAGGTTAGAGATGGAAAAGCAGAAAAAAATAAAAATGACATGCCAGTGGAGAAAAAAAAAGCATATGTGAAAGAAAAGAGGTCAAACTAATATGTGGGGGATTCAGTGAAAAGAATGACAAATGGAGACAAGATTTGTGTTTGGAACTAGTTGAATGTAATATTACAAAGATATTAAAATCAATTCAACGGTTATTTGATTATTAAAGTTTTTATTAGATAGTTATTACATGCAAAGCCTTATGATAGGCACTGATGATATAAAGACCAAAAAAAACAAACCCCAAACTATCTGTCCTCAAGGAAATTAACATTGTGTAGCCCATTGTCAGGGAATCATAGACAAGTACCATATTTAAATTTTATTTAGCAGATGATCTTGGATCCTGGCTTAATTCTCACTGAAAGCAAACCAAAGAGAGATGATTCCTCCTTAGAATCAGTTCCTACATTCAGTCCCTATGGAGTCCATGTAAGCCTAAGATTGGGCTATTTTTTTTTGATGGAGTAGGATAGAGTAGGGATGGGTCACAGGTAGAAGGCATATGTACTGTACTTACTTGTGTAAAAGCATGTATTCCCTTAGTCAAATGTCAGCTCCTTGAGAGACTGCTTCACAATTGTCTTTGTATCCCAATGCCCTAATAATGCCTGACACATAGTATGTGGTTAATAAATATATGTTGATCGATTAATTGAATCATTTGGTTGCTACAAGGGTTGGGCAGATATATACACAGATAAGTAGATACAACAGGATTGGAAAAGAAATGGATCATAAATAGTTGGATTCTAGGAAAGGCTTCCTAAAGGAGATGGTTCCCAAGTGCTTTTTTTTCTTTATTTGTCATTTGTTTGCAGAATTAATGACAAATGAAAATAGCACATTTACATAGCATTTTTAGGTTTGCAAGGCACCATTGTGGTTGTTTCATATAATCACAACAGTTCTGTAAATTAGATTATTCTGCTCATTTTACAAATGAGGAAACTGAGGCCAAAAGATTGTTTAAAATTGTCCAGGGTTACACAGAGAGTAAATTTCTGGGACAGGATTCAAACTCCTATTTTACTTATTCCAAGTCCAAAGCTCTTTTCGTAGAATACATTTTTTTTTTGTAACCTACCTTCTCTGCATACTCTGCGGCTGAATCTGGGAGAAAGGCTATGATCTGAAGATATGGAAGTCTGTTGGGAGTACCTTTCAGACACAGGTAAAGACTTAAGCAAACATATGGGTTTGAGAGACTTCATTTAGTGAACAGTTATCAGTGCTGTTTGACTTGAATGTAGAGCACAAGAAGTAAGTAATAAAAAAAAAAAACTAGAAAAGAAGGTTGGAGTCAGATTACCCAAAGAGAGACTTAGAGGTCAAGGTGAAGAATCTACATTTTATCCGAGAGAGATAATGAAATTTTGAGTATGCCACGGAGTGAGGTGGCATAGCCACAACTGTGGTTTGGTGAGATTGCTTTGCCACCTGTATGGAGAATGGATTGAAATAGGAGGGAGAGTGATCAAGAGGTTAATATAATAGTTATTTATACAAAGGAAGAAGTTAAAATGGAGGCCCAATCTGTGAGAGAAAGAAAAAGATTTCTGTTCTAGTCTATGCAGTTGAGATGTTGATTGGGGAATACAAGAGGAAATGCCCTGGAGCCAAATGGTAATACAGGATTAGAACTTCACTAGGAGGATGGAAGGGAAAATGAAGAGTCAGTAGTCTTCAGTTTAGAGGTGATCAATTAAAGCCATAAGGCCACAGAGGCCTCCACTGTGAAATAACTCGTGGGATTTAGATGAAAAAGTTTTAAACTATACCCAGTTCTTAAACAATTTAATTTAGTTAGCATTTATTATGCATGTTTATTATATGTCAGGCATTGATCTAGGCACTGTAGATATCAAACCAAAGTGCAAAACAGTCCCTACCCTCAAGGAACTTACTTTCTTCTCCAGGATACAGTATTTACATGTGTAATTAAATAGGTTACTGCTTGAGGACAGAGAGATCATTAATGACCAGATGGATCAAAAAATAAATATCTCTATGGAGATGGCACCTGGGTTGAAACCTAAAGGAAGCAAATGATGCTAATACATGTGCCTAGGATAGTACCTGGCACATAGCAAACCCTTAATAAATGCTAGTTGACTGGAGGTGAGAAGGACCTGTATTGCAGGCAGGTAGAGTAGCTTATGAAATGACAATGAGACAGGAGGTAAAATGAACCAAGAAAATGTGAAAGGCAGTGATGTTTAAAAAAACGTTATGAAGGTAGGACTGGATTATGTTATGGAGGATATTAATTGCTGAGCTGACACATTTGTATTTTAATATAAAGGAAATAGGGAATTACTGAATTCTTTTTTTTCCCCTCTGGAGAAATCTTCTATGTAGCAATTCATATATTTCTTTCCATGAAATCTCTTGCTCCCATGGGCATGGATGCCCCTGGAGAGCAAGACCTTTTCTTGGTACCCTTCCCTCACCGCCCCCCCCCAGGCTTTCTTAGGGCAGTTCCTGGCACATAATAAAAGCTCAATAAGAGTTTGTTGATTGATTCCTGAGGGCAGGAGCCTGGGACAGATAGAAAAAAGGACAGAGAATGGGGAACTGGGAGATGGAAGGGGCAAGGGGCTGGAAGCTGGCCAAGACGTTCAGAGCTCAATCCCATTGCAAGAAAAGTTTCTCAGGATCAGGGGCAGCTTCAGGTGTCCCACTACTGTACGGAGCCAGTAGCTCTAAGCCCCATGGTAGACCACATTACTGTGCAGACCTGGGGTGGGAGGGGGTCACCATCCCCAAAGGCCAGTGCCAGCTGCTCTCATCAGCCACCAAAGGGTCATATAGTCAAGGTTGTGGGCCCTAGGGCTGCTGGGAATGTATGAGAAGCCATAGCTGGACAACTGGCAGCTGCCAAAGCTGTCCTGACTCCACATCTGCTGGTGGAGTTGAGGTGAGCCCTGTAGGCCTTTGGTGGCAAAATGCAGGTCAATTGGGTGACACCAGTAGGCCATACTGCCCAGCTGCAGGGTGTTAACTTGTGTCTGGCCCTTGCGAACACCTGAGAGCAGCTTCCAGGCTCCCCCAATGTGGACTCCCCACTTGCAGAAAAGGCTGCTCTCAGAAAAGCCTGTTGCCCCAATGATCTGCCCAATTAAATGGACATCGGCCATGGCCCTACCGAGAGGAGAGGAGAGATGTCAGAAGACCCCAAGAACGCTTGTCACTAGCTGCCGCCTGGCCTCGGATAGCTCTGGGCCTCAGTTTCCTCAGCTGAAAAACCTGAAGACTTCGGGACCCGTCAGCAGGTTCTACAGCATCTGGTGCCCGCTGCGGCCTTTGCTCTGGCAACAGGAGCTCACCTACTTCCCTCAGCTACATTCCTGCATGCCCTCGCCTACTGAATTCTTTTGATTAAGGATCTGACATGGTCAGATCTGTGTCATAGAGAAATTTGTTTGGTGGTTGTATGGACAGTAGGAATGGAGAGAAACTAGAAGCAAGGCAATCCTTTAGGAGACTAAGGCAAGAGTCTAGAGAAGCAGTACTAAAGACTCAAATTAAATTGTTTGCTGTTTAAGTGGTGAGAAAGTGACAGATATGAAGAATGTTACAGAAAGAGAACCAACAAGATTTTGCAACTAACTACAAAGAGAGATGACTGAAAGGAAAGAGGTGACTCTGTGGTTGATAATCTGCATGAATTAAAGGGCTTTGGTGCTTTTGACAGAATGTATTATTTTGAGAACACCCCCGCCAATCTATGAAATATCCAAGATAGCACATGGCTGGATGTACTCAGAATACTGGTGAGTGTTATTATTGCTGTGCTCAAGGATCACCATTTATCTTGAACTAGCCTGACATTCCATTGTAAATTGAGAGGGTTATTTAGAGACAATATGAAACTTCTTAAATATCTGATCTGAGAAACCTGGGGAGAAAGGGAGACAAAAAAACAGACACATGAAAAACATAAAAGGCAAGATGAGATCAGAGACTTAAACAAGGTTTGGATGGAATCCAAGAAATTTTGATAGAGATCAGATTAGAAAGTATTGTTGGTTTAAATATTGAAAAGGAAACAAAGGAAAAAACATAATTTTGGTATTTGAGGAATTGAAAAAAGCTTATTGTAAGGTTTTATTGGTTGAAGTGCAATCTCCCTTTCCCACCTGGTTTAATCCTAGATTCATTTGCTAGTCGCAATGATACTTGGTTTTACTCCTTAAGTTCCTTAAGTTTCTTTCTCTGTGCAATCTGGAATATAGGGAACAGTGCCATCTGCATGATTAATGGTCTCCCCCATTGAATTGCAATTACAGGTTTTAATCAGTTCATTATTCCACCTAGTTTTTGGGTCTTGACAGTTATGCGGTGGAAACTAATTGAATTGGCTTCACCTCAAGGCAGTCCCATAAGAAGATCTTGTCCTGCCACTTGGGATTTTTCTGGCTAATTGGCCAACGCTGATGAAATTTCCTTTTTCCAACCTGAAAAACCCTGTTGTTTTCATTTTTCACCTTTGAAGTCTTTTACACAGTATTCTTACTCTCATTTGTACATAAAGACCCACATATTGAACAAAAATTAGTAGGCTAGGCACTTTTGGTCTTTTTTTTTTCCACTCAGTAGCCAAGATGAAATTAAAATGAACTATCCATATTCTTTTGTTCTTGTAACCAAAGGGAAAACAATATATGTGAGACACAGCCAGGTTGCAAAATGCCCTCTCTCTAAATTACTTTCTTTTTATAATTTCAGTGAGGAAAAAAATGAGATAAAAGTGCTATCTTTTCACCATTATCACCTCCCCTGTTTCCTTTGTCAATGGGCAAAACCCCCTATCACTTATACTTATTTTTCTCGTTATTTCTATATGTTCCCTCATTTAATAAAAAGTCTTATAAAGACTGAGAACAACCTTAATTGAAATTTTTAGAAATTTTATGTTTGATTTCTAGAATAGTATGACTTTTTTTTAAAACTTGACTTCCTCGAAGTTAACTATACCTGAACAGATTCACAATGGTGGGAGGCACTAAATTTCTCTCAATATAGACAAGAAATGTTTCAAATTAGAGGGTACATGAAAGCCCACACCATATTCCCCAAACTCCCTATGAGTACCTATTACATTACCCATGAATTTCCAATTTATGTTATTTTCTTACATCTGTTTATTATTGTAGTCCACTTAAGTAGAGATCCATTATCACACAGGATAATCAAGCACCAAAAACTTTTAGGTTTCATTTTTTGAGGAACATCAACAATTCATTCTTGAAAGAAGCTGGCTCTTCATCTTCTTTCATGATTTGTGATGGGAACTTGGCTTCTTAGTTATATTCTATAATTCATTTAGGCCCTCTTTTCTTTCTTTTCTGTGGGTTAAAGAGGAGATTAAAACGCATTCCCACATAAAGCAAAATAACAGTGTGTAATTAGACATTTCAGAATAGAAATGGACTAAACTGGAATGAGAAAAAAATGTTATTCATTGGAATCTGTTCTAAACTATAGTCTTTTTATACTATGACCCATTACAATGTTAACTGTAGGACATAATGGGTCTGTCTTCCCCTATGTCTTGGGAGTATTTGGGACTGGGGATTTTTATCTTAAGCCTTGGAGTAGGAGGAGATATTGTTTCATTGAAATTGGGATTAAATTAACGATTAGTTTCTTGATACCATATAGAATTGAGGATTTACCATGATCTGAATCTAAAATGACTGTTTCAGATCCTAGGCTTTACCCCAAACATTTAACTTTCTGTCATTTGCTGTAACCCAAAATTTGTAATAGGGAATAACATGCCAATGTAGAGGAATTCTTTTTTTTTAATTTATTTTTTATTTGTTTTCTTGTTTACATTATTCATTTTCATTACATTTTTGAATTACAAATTTTCTCCCCGTCTTGCCCCTGCCCCAACCCTAAAACAGCAATCCCACTGTAAAGCTGCTCCCCTGCTCTGCTCT
>JAQQSW010005270.1:0-14234 GCA_028646575.1 Pseudocheirus occidentalis | reverse complement strand
AGTTTAAATGGAGACTAAAGCAATACATGCTATCTTTATTTTCTATGCTTTGTTTTATTTCTTTTTCCCATTGTTCACTCTATTGGTCACAATGCTTCTATACAACCAGAATATTGTACAATGTGAAAGAGCTTGCAGATCCTATACATGACTGTGTGCCACCATGGGGGCAGTGCAGGGGAAAGAAGGAGAGAAAATATGAAACTCAAGTGATTCTAGAACTGAATCTTGTAAACTAAAAGCAAACAAGTCAATAAAAATTTAAAATAAAATAAAACATTAAAAAAAGAAAAACTAAGATTGCAACCAAGAAAAAAAAGAATGGAAAATGATACCTGTTATTACTACCTCTTGTTGTTTTTGCTGTTTGGTTGTCCTTCATTCTCAAAGGGGACCAAAATGGCATAACTATGTTAGAATCAAGTTAAGGTGGGACTGACCATGGCTGATCCAATCAATAGAACTTGGAATGTTCTACCACAGGTCAGGCACAAATAGTCCATCATGAACATTTGTGGTGGATTCTCTCAATTTGCACATCTTGTGTTTCTTTGGAGTTACTTCAATTCTGATTTGCTTATAGAGCACACCACCTTTTTTGATGAGAACATGCCATGCTGGAAGATCCTGTGCCAATGTTTCCCATATCACACAATAAATGCTCAAGTTTTAAAGAAAGACCTTGACTGTATTCTTGTATTGTTTTTTCTGACCACCATGTGAGTTCTTACCCTATGTAAGTTTTTGGTGTTTTTGTAGAGATCAAATGATTAGTAGATTATCCAAGATATTTTCTAGTTTATGTCTTTAGAGTACATTTTCCAAGTACATACATATTCCTACACATATGTATAACTTTATGAGTATTATTATTGCAAAATTACTTTGAAAAGCTATTACATTTAGAGATTTTTTCAGACAAGTTTTTAATACCACACAACTCTAAATTCTATCTTCTGAACTTCTGTTGATGGAATATCTTTGATTGGCATTTCTACATAAAACAAATGATATTCTTAATGATAATCCTGAGGTAAGAAAAAATATGAGACTATCTTTTGAATCATCCTCCATTTCAATACTGCCCCACAAAAAATCAGTTCAATTTTAGAGGGAAATATATTTTATTTCATTATAACCCTTAAAATTAGCATTGTAATAGAATATACTGATTAATTATTGGTCAGAATATGTGATTATTCAGAGCAGTTCTTTACTTAATCTTCATTTTTAAAAAGCACTGTTTTGTGTTCTTGGGAAGCAGAATTTTTCAGTAAGGAATTTTCTATCAGGGAGAATAGGAATCATCTTCTTAGAGTGATACCATATACCACTGTATTGCTGGAAATCATTAAAGGTATGATATCTATAATCAACAGTATTAGGTAGACCTAAGTTTGAGAAGTTAAATGACTTTTCTCTGACTGCAGAGATAGTATGTGTCAAAGGCATATCCTCAAGCTTTAGGACTAACCCTTATCCTGGAGTGTCTATTACACAATTTTTGTTAACTGGATTTTTGTCCTAAAGATATCAGCAAATCTTCCTATTTCATTTGAAAATACTCTTTTGTTAGTTAAGTCTAGGCATTTTTGATTGAAAAATTTAAATATCTCATTTATTGAGTTTTTTTTAACATTTTCCTGCATTTTTATTTTCTGAAAAGATCTATGATATTCAAGAGGTTTTAATATGATCTGATCTACAAAAATTTCTTATTAGAGTCTTATGCAAACAAAGAGTAAAGGTTCTTTGACAATGAATTTCAAATAGATTTGGAGATTTTGTGTGTAGGATTATTAAGAGGTTAACAATTCTCCCAGTCTGCCTGAAATGAATCCATTCATTTAATGGCACTTCTGTTTGCTTAAGGTTCTCTATCAATTGGAACCACTCGGTAATATACCCACCAGGAGGCCGATTGGCCTTCTCACCCTCAATATTTTTAATGCTATCTCTGGTCCCCACCATTCATTTTTCCCCTAACCAGTTGGGGCATATCTTGTAAACAGAATAAATAATTAGCTACTTAACAGCTTCTTACTTGGAACATGAATTTTTAATCACTTAAGTGCAACATGGCAGAGTGAGTGAACATATGTCTACATTTTTGCAAGAAAATAATGATCAGAATCACTGTTCTCAGCAGGACTGTCTTCAAAAACATCAGATCTTTCCTTTGGGGGCTTGTTGGCCTTACTTCACTTTTCAGAATCTAGGGCTACATTTATTTCTAGGTTTTGCTGGAAGGTTGGATATTCAACCCAGGCTAGGAAAATTCTCTTCTGAGCTGTTTTTGTAATATTAAAGTCATAAGGACTCATGCTGGGGAAGGATCTTACTGCTACCTGACATAACGTTTTTCACTATCTTCTGCATTGCATTTTATATCATGCACCGGCATTTGTCTGTCTTTGACTCGGCCTGATGGTCTCTCTGTTTCAGCTTCTCTCTCTCTTCCCCCACCTCTCTCTCTCTCTCTCTCTCTGTCTCTCTCTCTCACACACACACATGCTGTACTTTACATTCACATTTCTAAGTTATTTAAACCCCATTCTTTTTTTTTCTTTTCTTCTAGCAATTAAAGATATTGTAGTATTATGGTATTATTGTAAGTCATAATGAAAAGCCAATCAGCTTTCTATGTAGAGAATTTAAATAAACATGCCATGACAAGTCCTGTGATATCTATACCAAATTAAGTCTTAAGCCCCTATTTTGAAATGTTATAGTTTTTGTCTAAGAAAACACACTCTTTGACAATTAGTTTGTATAAGCTGTGGCCTTTATTAATTGTTACATGCTGCATAAGTTTTACAAAGTTCTGATTCATTCATTATTTCTTGAAATGATGCACCCTACATTAGTCAAGAGAAGCACAATTTTGAGCTGATAAGTAATTTTTGCTTCCCCCATTCTTTATTTTTAATCAGATAAACATTTTTTGGTGGTGGTGCGGGGCATGAAAAAGTAAGCTGCATTCTAATTTAAACCATTAGCATGGCTTGTGGTTAGATGACATTATGTTACTAATGGAACCACTGTGCAATGTGACACCACTTGTGATCTCCACTGGGAGTTATAGGCACATAATACACATGTTTATTTCAAGTCTTAGAGGGAGTACTAATGGCCTCAGCACTTTTGTGTTAAGTAGGGAACATTCTCTCCTCCTTTGGTAGGGAATGTGTTGTAATGTAATCCCTGTTTCCTCGGATAATTGTGCCTTTTCTCTCTTCATTGGAGCTTTGTTGAATTTCCAAATTAGATTCATGGGTGAAGAGAAGGATCTAACATGTCTCTCTGTCTAAGAGACTTCTACTTAGCCCTCTCTCCACTTGGAAATGAATGCACATATTTTTCCTTTCACTCTCCTCATGATGTTATGTCACATAATTTTGTAGGACCACCTTCAGGAATTCCAGCATATTAATAATATGTTAACTTGCTTTGGGCATCACTCTAGATATGTGATGTATTAAGGTTATTATTTTTCATTACTTACATAATGTAACTAATTACAGCAGCAAATAGCTTGCTGGATTCAGGGTTTGAATCCTGCTTCATATTTTAGCTTTTATTATTACTAATTATGGCCAGCATAAATTATTACAGTTCTTATTCAAACAAATGAAAAATAGGAAATGGACAAAGATAAGCATTGTTTATAATGCTGCAAAAGGGTGGGCCCAGGACATACGCATCATATCTTTTTTTCCTCCTTTTTATTAGTAATTAGTTAATTTTTCATTTTCAACATTCATTTACACGAGATTTTGAGTTTCACATTTTATCTTCATTACTTCCCTACACCCACCCAAGACAGCACGGATTCCACTTTCCCTTCACCCCCAGTGTGCCCTCCCTTATATCACTTTCTCCCCTTCTTTTGCCCCCTTCCCTTCTGTATTCCTGTAGGGCAAGATAGATTTCTATACCCCATTGCCTATATATCTCATTTCCTAGTTGTATATAAAATCAATTTTTAACATATATATTTGGAGCTTTGAGTTCCAAATTCTCTCCCTTCATCCCTCCCCATCCAACTTCATTGAGAAAGCAAGCAATTTGATATAGTTTATACATCTGTAGTTATGTAAAAGACTTCCACAATAGTCATGTTGTGAAAGACTAACTATATTTCCTTCCATTCTATCTTGCCTCACATTGATTCCATTCTCTCCTTTGACCCTGTCCCTTCTCAAATGTATTTGTTTCTGATTACCCCCTCCCCCAATCTTCCCTCCCTTTTATCATCCTCCCCCTTTGTTATCCCTTTCCATTCTGCTTTCCTGTAGGGCAAGATAGATTTCTATACCCAACTGAGTGTGTATGTTATTCCATACTTAAGTCAAATTCTAGGAGAATAAGATTCATTCATTCCCTTTCACTACCTTCACTTCCCCTCCAGTGCAAAAGCTTTTTATTGCCTCTTTTATGTGAGATAATTTACCTCATTCTACTTCCCACTTCCTCCTCTTACAACCTTTAATTTTAATTTTGAGATATCATCCCTTCATATTCAATTTACCTTGTGCTCCCTGTCTGTGCATTTATCTATCTATCTATATGAATGAATGAATATATATATATATATATATATATATATATATATATATATATAAACACACACACATATGAACACACATATTCCTTTCAACTACCCTAATACTGAAAAAGGTCCCAAGAGTTACAGATATCATCTATTCACATAGGAATGTAAACAGTTCAACTTTAATAAGTCCTTTGTGATTTCTCTTTCCTGTTTTCCTTTTCATGTGTCCCTTGATTTTTGTATATGAGACTCACATTTCCTATTCAGCTCTGGTCTTTTCATCAAGAATACTAAAAAGTCAATTTTTTCCCTGAATGATTATACTCATTTTTTTTCTTAGTGTGTGATTCTTGGTTGTAATCATAGCTCTTTTACCTATGTAATATATTCCTAAGTCTCCAATTCATTAATGTTGAAGCTGGCAAGTGTTTTGTTATCCTGATTGTGCTTCCACAATATTTGAATTGCTTCTTTATGACTCCTTAAAATATTTTCTCCTTTACCAGACACCTCCATACTTTGGCTACAATATTCCTAGGAGTTTTCCTTCTGGGATTGCTTTCAGGAGATGATCAATCGATTATATCAATTTCTATTTTACCCTCTTGTTCTAGAATATAAGGGCAATTTTCCTTAATAATTTCTTGAAGGATGACTTCTAATTTCTTTTCTAGATCATGATTTTCAGGTAATCCAATATTATTATATTATCTTTCCTGGATATATTTCCCAGGTCAGTTGTTAATCTGATGATATATTTCACATTGTCTTCTAATTTTTTTTTCATTCTTCTAATTCTGTTTTATAACTTCTTGATTTCTCATAGAATCATTAGCTTCATATATCATTTGCTCCATTCTAATTTTGAAGGAATTTTCTTTTTCAGGGAGCTTTTGAACCTCCTTTTCCATTTGTCCAATTCTGGTTTTTAAATCATTCTTCTCCTCATTGGCTTTTTGTACCTTTTTTTCCATTTGCATTATTCTTTTTTTAAGGTTCTATTGTCTTCAGCATTTTGGGAGGTCTCCATTAGCAAGCTGTTGACTCATTTTTCATTATTTTCTACCAATACACTCATTTCTCTCCCCCATTTTTCTTCTGTTTCTCTTACTTGATTTTCAAAAACCTTTCTGAGCTCTTTCATGGCCTGTAACCAGTTCATATTTTTCTTGGAGGTTTTTTATGTAGGAGCTTTGATTTTATTGTCTTCTTTTGGTTGTATGTTTTAATCTTCCCTCTCACCAAATGGTATTCTATATTCTGATTTATTTCCTACTGTTTGCACATTTTCCCAGTCAATTACTTGATTTTTTAGCTCTTCGTTAAGGTAAATCTCTTCTTCCAATGTGGAGGGTGTGTTTTTCCAAGCTTCAGGGTTTTTGTGTAGCTATTTTCAAAGCTTCCTCTAGGGACTTGTAAATGTTCAGTCCTTCCAAGGTGGTGTGATCAAAAGTGAGGTATTTTCTTGCCTGTGCTCTGATCTGTGAGTGACCACAAACATTCTTTTCTGATTTGTAAGTATGAGGAGGATTCCCCCCATGATGCCGCAAACTCTACCATGCCAGTGCTCCTCCTTGCCCTAGGACCAGCACCTAGGCATATGACACATATCCTAGCAGGGCAAAACAAGAGAATCCTACCTCAGCACTAGCAAAGAGATCCATGCAATTTCCCTCTGATCAATTATGCAATCTCTCACTGTCTGTAGACTTAAGACCAGCAAAAAAACCACTGCTGCCTCCACCCCAGGGCTGAGGCCTAGATCTTTCCTACTGACCTTCTAAGTTTTCTGGCAATTATGGGTTGAGAAGTCTGGAAACATGCACTGCTGCCAGTGACTCAGTCACCTGAGGCCTGTTTCAGTTTTGCTGGAGGGCCTTCTCCAGTGTTGTTCTCTGCTCCTCTACCTGCCTGGTGCAATAGACCTTTCCTATCAACCTTCCAGGTTGTTTTGGGCAGGAAATTTGTTTCACTCTGTCATTTTGTGCATTCTGCTGCTGTAGAATTATTAAGAGTCATTTTTACAGGTATTTGGAGGGCTTTAAGGGAGATCCCAAGCAATACCCTGCTTTTATTCTCACATCTTGGCTCTATCTCTTCTCCAAACTTTTCTTGCCTTAGATATTTACTAGTCCTGTGATGTTGGCCACATCATTTGATCTTTTATTCTTGATTTCCTCATATTTAAAATGGGGACAATAAGAGTGCCTACTTCCTAAAGTGCTTGTGAGGATCAAAGGAGAGAAAAATTAAATCATTTCACAAACCTTAAAGTCACTATATTATTACTAATTATAAGAACATTGAAAAGGTTTTTTGTTATTTTTATATTATTTTCATTTCATTTATTTCATGTATTAAATATTATATATTCATTATATACTATATTATGTATAATATAAAAATATTCAATATATTATATATTAATTTCATTATTTATATTATTAGTTTTATATTATTTTCATATAAAATTCTTCTTAACAATTGACCAGATGGTTAAATGCGGACTATTTGGATGTTTTACTTGCATTAACTAAAATAAATATGCAAAATCAGAAGTCTGTGGCAGCATATTTCAGTGCAAAGAATATTGCTTTTGGAGTCACTGGAGTTACGTTCAAATCTTGGTTCTTTTCTCTTTTACCTTGTTCAAAGCATAATCTCCTAGAGCTTTAGCTGAATCAACTTCAAAATTGGTTGAGTGGAAAAAAATCTCTAAGACTCATTTTAGCATTAAATCATATTAAATCCTTTATTCTCTTCTCTTTCTTCTATTTTTTTAGCATTTGTTTCACAGTTCTAATTCATGCCCCTGTTTATATGTGCATGCCTTACACACTTTGACTATGTGTTAACACTTACATACTGCTTCATCGTTTCTGTTTTCAACTATATAGTTTCGTAGTAGAAAACATCAGTGTGAATGACTCGTGAATATAAACAAAGTAGGTTAATCATTGAAATGACTTTGTAAATCACTTCTTATGACATCTTTTTATTCTTAACATACTTGGTTGTTAATATACTTGTGCACAGTATATTTGTATTTGAAACAAAGGATTAAAGTAGGAGAATATATAACCTCACTACCTAATTTAATTAGTAAATAATTAGATCTCAGGTTGACTTCACTGTTGAAGTAGTGCAGTTTAGAAATTAACCAGAAAAGATTTGCTAAATACTAAGAAAAGGTTAAGGAGACAATGTGTAATGCAGAAAACAGAATCATATTTCCAACATGCCGTCTGGGTATTTTGGAGAATCTGTGAGATAACATTACAAATAATTGCTTGTTACTTGTCTATCCTTCTTTTCCATCCTGATCAACATTCCTACACTGAAGTATAATATGAAGAGTTAAATGGAAAAACATGTATGGATACCTCATTTTCTTCAGGGTCTAGACATGTCAAGCTGTCTCTACTAAGCTTAAGCATGATCTCCTCCATCCTCTCCCCAGTGCTTTCTGTTCCTTGACTCAACAATACCCATGCTAGTGTGGTACCAAAACAATTAACAATCCACAGTATAAACAAAGCCTGGCATGTGAAAGAATCTTGGAGGGATCTATGTCCCAGAAAACAGTGAGATGCCAAGTATTGAATATTACATGCTTTGAGCCATACTGTGATAGCATGTATGCCTAGCAGCTGGCATGCCAGTTGCTAAGTGACTATTAAATATCACAATGTAAGTGTGTGGGGGGGGTGGGAAGTGAATGGTTAAACTTATCTATTGTTATGTTTCAAGCTAGATTGAGCTTTAATGGGAATTTGGACGATTGCTTGGGGATAACTAGTCCTTTTCCTTTGACAATAAACTGTCAAAGTGAAACTTCAATGAACAAAGGTATCTATGCCAAGGATAGGGGATACATTAGAAAAAAAAGGTGTGGCCTGGAGGGCAAAGGAAAGCAGGGAAACTTTCTTATAATCAATAGGAAGTCTCATATTGCTTTGTTAATATAGAAGTTTCCAATGTTATTAAATTATGTGATTATAAAAGTGACATTCATAATATTGTATTTTTAAAATTTATGCTATTCCCATTCTATTCTCTCTCTCTCTCTGGCCACATGGGTCAAAAACTTCCAGAGAGTAATTACCTTTTGATGAGACTTTTTAAAAACTTGGTTAATATTTATTACTGATCTTCCTGGGGAGATAAGAAATCTAACTTGATAAAAAAAAAAAAAAGAAGAAAGATGGGCAACACAAAGAATGTGATTGCTTTAGCCATCAGAACTAGCATTGAATTCTTGTTCTACCTCTTGGATAATCCTTATTTAGATGATACATTAACATTTACCAATTGTTTTGTTCAAAACAGTCACAAATAATAGGCAGAACACATTTAGTTATCTCCTTGGAGAAGCAAAGTGGCACAATAGAAATAATACCAGAACTGTATTCAGAAGATGTTGGTTTACCAATTACTATGGAAGTTAGACTAAATGGTTTCAAAATTCTTCTGCACGTCTAAATCTATAATACTATGGTCTCATTTTATAGATGATGAATGTGTCACTCGGGGAGCTCAAATGACTTGCTTAAGATTACATAGTTGTAAGTGATAGAAGCTGGTTTGAACCTAGGTATATTTACTGTATCTGTATCACTATTATTTCTGCCTATTGAATTAAATCAGAATCATTTAAGTGGAAGGTATCAATGTGAAGTTACTTCATGCTTCTGATCTCCAATTTTCTCATTTAAAAAATTAGGGGGTTGAGCTAGATAATCTCTGAGTTCCATTCTATCTTTGATATTTGGAGAGTGCACGTCCTCAGGAAGAAATAATAATAAACAACAATCTTGGCTTCCTCTCATGGAGAATAATGTAATAGTGTGAAAGAAAGACTTTCATGTGAACCTTAGCTTTCAATATATGAAAATATTATGTGAAAGTGAGGCTATGGATAAAGACTGTAGTGTAATTTTATTGATATAGGAAGTTCTCATATAAGGAAACTCCTACCAATGTAGTTTGCAATTTCTGTGAAATCTAACCTTACTTGCCCAGGGTCACATAGTATATGTCAGTGGTTTGTCAAGGGTCACACATGTACTATGTGTCAGAAGTGACATATGCTCCTAATTCTTCCTGGTAATTGGTTTTGTATTCATTATGCCATGGTACTTCTCATATTTAAGAGGTAAGTCTTATATGACCCACCATTTTGATTTTCTTAAAGACTAAGAATTGTGCTGGGACTTTAAATAAGTAATATGATGTAGAACTGAAATATTTTATTATTTTTTGTGATGTTAATTTCATAATTTCCACATTAATATTAGTATTAATATTTATTTTGTACTACAATTCTTTATTTATTAATATCTATTTTTATGATGATAAATAAATCTTTGATATTTCCATAAGAAGCAAATAGATTATTTTGGACATAATTGCCTAGCTCTTTATCTATTGTATGGGATATTTAGCTAGATAGAAGAATTTTCATATCCATTCAATTTCAAGTAAGTTAAAGCCCAGAGGGATTATATAGCTTGGCAGACATTATGGAAACAAATCATGATAGGTTTTCCTTTTTTTAAACTGAAAAACCAGAAACTGATCATTTCCCTTAATTTTACAAAGATATATGCATTGCCTTTATGAGTAAATACTGCAGGTATTATCATTAGATTGCCATAGACTATTTCAAGTTCAAATTGCTACTTAACATCTTCCCCATCTTCAACTCACTGGATAGTTCTAATATCTTGTCAAATTAAAAAATGTGATATTTCAGTAACTCTCTTTTAACGGGAAGAAATGTGGTTCTTTTGGATGCACACTGATATGGGAAGGAGATGGAAGCCTGTGCCTGGGGAAGACGGTGCCAAGTGGAACAGAACAATTGTGCCAGCAGTTGGAAGGCCATATGGAAAAATGCAGACAACTTTCGTAACCAGGATGGTGAAAAATCTGTCAAGGGTTATTTTTGTTGCATATTCATGTCCTAATGAGTTGTTTTAATTGGGTAAAAGAACTAAGAAGTCACCCAAGAATTAATGCACTTAGTTAGGAAGAGAGCATAGTAAAAATAGTTAATGCTTTCTCTCTCAAAAATGATAATCAGATGGTCATCCAAAGTTGTTTGGTTTAGAGACAACAGAAATGCCAAAGTGGGAGAGGCAAGAAAAACCCCCAACATATTTTAAATCTCTGACCTATGAAAATAACTTAGAAAATATATGTAAAAAATCAATGTTTCTGTAGCTAAATGCATTCTTAATCTTAGCAATTTCACAAATGGAGACAAGAGCAGACATTCACTGATAAAAACAGTGGGCAGTTTCTACATTGCATTATCCCAGAATGTGCTACCTGCTGAGCACCATGGAGCATAAAAAGACAGCATTTTATTTTTTGTCTGATATATAGAACATAGGCAGGCAGAGCACTTGAGATTTCAGATTAAAACTAATGGGAAAGTATTATTTTTAGATTTACTCTCTAGCCTGTCTCTCTTCACATTTCCCCTCTTTTATAAATTCAGGTTAAAAGTAAATTTAATATGGTTTCATCTTACCTTGAAACAAATGTGAAATCTTCAATTATATTTGTCAATACACAAATATCAAGAGACAAGGTCAGTTTTTAGGATCCCTGAAGATGGGATTCAACTTAGTTTGTCTTGGTTTTCTCCGTTGGGAGTTCAATGCTTTGTAGGTGCTTTAAAACTTTTTCAAATTTAATTGAAAGGTTGAAAGAGTAATGTAATAAAAAAAACTATCAATTAGGTTGGATTTCCTTTGTATTTTACACAAAATAGCTTATATTCCATACTTCTTTCACTGACTAGCTTTATGAATTGGAAAAGTATTAACCTTGAAGATCTTCCTGCTGCTTCCAGAATAGTTTGCAAGTAATCAGTTCCATATAAGTAACTTTTCAAGAATCTGGTTTGGGATTACTATAATATAAACCATCACAAATCTACATTTTCTCGAGGTCTTAAGAACATAGATGGTTTTCCCGAAATATTCTCAACCCTTAATTTGAGTATAATTCACTGAACTTGAACTGGGTCACTCATAAGTCAAACTCTTATAGAATCTTGGGGTCTTAAAGTTAGACCTGAAATGGACCACAAGTAGATGTTCTTGTGGGTTCTTGCTTTTGCCAGTCTGTTTTACTAATATGACTATAATTTTCAACTCTATAAGAATGATCACAAGATGTATATAGTCTGTCTATCTCACCCTGATTTATCAGTTGTGTAATCCCATATTTCTTATTGCCCACTGTTCATTCTTTATCTGAATGTCCTACTAGAACCTTAAATTAATTGTGTACAAGGTTAAATTAGGCATATCCCTCTCATCTGCTGACCTATGCTCCCAAACTTTCCCTTTTCCTCTACTTGTATTGATGACATCACCATTGTCCCAGTCCATTTTGACTTTTCCATATCTATTGCCCTGCTCCACTACACCCAGTGAAGTTTTAACTTTAAATCATTTCTGCTACTGTAATTTCTTGCTTTTGTCCCCTATTTCTCACACTCACAATTTCTTCCCAGTCACTATTCCTTATAACAAAGTTTATATACAGCCTCAAGAATAATGTTCCTATTACATTTCAGTTGTTTTACAGTTGTGTCTAACTGGGACTCCATTTGAGGTTTCCTTGGCAAAGACATTAGAGGGGTTTGCTATTTTCTTTTCTGGCCTATTTTATGAAGGAATAACTAAAGCAAACATGTTTAAGTGACTTGCCCATAACAACACAATTAGTTTGTATCTGAGGCCAGATCTGAACCCCAGTCTTGATGATGCAAGTTCCAGTGCTCTTACCACTAAGACATCTAGCTGTACTACTGTATAGGTCTTATGAAAAGATTGCTTTGTTGAAACAATTTTAAAAATCCTAATTATTACATATAAGATCATGTAATATTATTTGAGCCAACCTCTCTCATCTTAGTTGTACTACTAATTTTCATATACTTTATTTTACCTATTTCATACCCAATGTCAATTCATTTGCCAAATTCCATCCACTACCATTTATTTCTGCCTGTTGATATCTTTTCTTGCTTTCAATATGTATCTCAGCTTCCATTAATTCTCTGTTCCCCATACCCTCAGTGAGAGAAATAGTTAATCCCTCTCCAAACAGTCAACTTTATTTAACTTGTCTACATTACATTGAATAATCTTTATTTTGTATACATTTAAAATTTTACTTTCATACACATATTTTGAGTCTTAAATGCTGTCAATATAATACTTTATTGAGAGAAATAATAAAGGTTTATTTAATTGCCTGGAAATGCATTTAATTATCTTTAAATTTTTACAAATATATGGCAGAGTAGATAAAATTCTGGATATATAGTCCAAAGAAACTGTGTTCAGATTACAATGGATACTTGTTATCTATGTAACCACATGCAAATCACCTCATCTTTTTGGTAATCTGCTTCCTCATCTGTAAAAGGGGAACAACATTTGTGAAAAAGGGGGCTACAAACCTCTCCTCCCAACACTAAGTTTTAACTAATTGCTAACAATTGGGAAAATAAAAAGTTTGCCTGGAACATCAAGGCATCAATATGGAAAAACTGTATGATGTATATCAAGTGGATCAAGCCACTGCTATCTTAGCCAACACTTTCCTTCAAAACAAGTAGAAGGGACAGCTAGATGGTACATTGAACAGAGTACCAGCCCTGAAGCCAGGAGGACTTGAGTTCAAATCCTATCTCAAATGATTGACACACTTATTAGCTGGGCGACTTTGGTCAAGACATTTAACCTCAATTGCCTTCCCTTCCCCTTCCAACCCTCCCCCCCCCACAAATAACAAGTAAAAAAAACACAAGCCAAAGATTCTTAATCCAAGAGCCCCAAGAATAACAAGCCCTAAGAATTTAAGACCTCATATGTGTTGTCTCTCCTATTAGAAAGTGATCTTCTTGAGAAAAAGGACTGGATGTCTTTTATACTTGATTGCTAATGCTTATTACAATTCTTTAATGTTATAAACACTTAAGTTTTTTCCTTCCTCCCTTCCTTCCTTCCTTCCTCCCTCCCTTCCTTCCTTCCTCCCTCGCTTCCTTCCTTCCTCCCTCCCTCCCTTCCTTCCTTCCTTCCTTGCTTCCTTCCTTCCTTCCTTCCTTCCTTCTTTCCTTCCTTGCTTCCTTCCTTCCTTCCTTCTTTGCTTCCTTCCTTCCTTCCTTCCTTGCTTCCTTCCTTCCTTCCTTACTTGCTTCCTTCCTTCCTTCTTTCCTTCCATCATTTAAAATACTTAAAGTTTCTACCTCAAGTTTGAATGAGGCTCAAAGTACAAATTATATGTATAACATCCTCCCTATAGACATTCCCCAGCTTAGATTCAAACCTGTAGATTGAGTGCCCAGAGGGTAGATGATTTTCATGGTTTTAGAGGCAACCTAGTGGCTATTCTTCTCACATGGGAGCTCAAAGTGCTTTATATTAAGTTACCAATTAAACTTAAAAGGCTTTTAGCAAGGATATTTACCAAGATAATATAATACGAACAATTATACACTTTTCCCTAAAGCCTGTGATTCACTACCTAACAAATAGATACAGGTCCCAACACACAACTGGCTAAAATGTTAGAGTGAAATATACATGTAGCAAAAGAAACTCAGAATTCCTTGCACTTTATGGGTTGCAAAAACATAGCTGGCATTCACATG